>PVIR01010520.1:0-49738 GCA_004026965.1 Petromus typicus | reverse complement strand
GCCCTGAGCTCAGCCTCCAACTCACGTCACAATCCTCCTGCCTCTGCCTCCCGAGTGCTGGGATTACAGGCATGAGCCACCACGCCCGGCACTGTGGTATGTGGTACTGGTTGCTGCTGGGCATGAGTCTCCACACCCAGTATTGTTATGTGGTTACCGGGGAATCGAACCCGGGCCCTTGCGCTTGCAAGACAGGCGCCGGAACTACTGAGCTAACTCCCCGGCCCTGTTCTCTAACTTTATTCATGATTCCCTGAAATGAGATTGTGATTCAGCCGATTGTGTCTGGAGCTATGGAGGGCAAGGACAAGAATGAGAAGCTCTGATCTCCCTGAGAACTCACTCAGGCAGTGAAGAAAGACCTCTAGGGCATGCAGTTAAAGTCACTGCCTCCCATGCAACTTCGCCTGTGCCAGAGACGGGGCTAAATGGCTTTGCCTTTACTAATGTGTTTTAGTTCACCTAACACCCATCTTTAACACATTTTCGGCCATATTTAGGATTGATATGTTGCAACTGAGAATGCACAAAGATATATTAGACACAAATTCATCTTCAAAGATTTAAAAAAATAATAAAAGGTACTTTACATGTTCCAGAATAATCATAGTGTAAACAAGATTATGATGAAAATAAATGTATTTTAAAAATACAAAGGTCATAAAAATTCATTTCCTTGTGAGTGTTTAAAAGGTTGGTCACAACATCTGTCTGGGTTCTAAGTCCAGGTAGAATTTTGATGGTGAATACAATAAAGATGAATCTCAAATGAAAGGAAAATACCTCAAATGAAAGCAAAATAGCCACAGAAAGAAAAGTTGTAAACTCCATGTCTAAAAATACTGAAAACGGAAAATAAAGTTGAAAACATGAGATGAGACTAAGTTCCAGGACTAAAGAAGCCTAGTTTCTTAAGTGGTTTGAATACACACACACACACACACACACACACACACACACACACACACACATATATATATACTTGTCCTGGGTTGTTATACAACTTACAAGAAGACATTTTAAAAGTCACACCTTGAAGAGGTAGAAGAAGCATTTTTTTTTCCAGAAACCAAGTGACAGAAGGAGAAGTAGAAAAGGAAGGGGAAAGATAAGTAAAAAGAATTAAGATGTGTTAAGATGCCAATTCTGCACAGTGAATGTAATCCTTATGTACTGCAAACATATTCTAATAAACAAAAAATTAAAATTAATATTACAAGATTTCTCAAATAAGTAGTCCAAGAAAAAGGAAGGCAGATCTAGATTCAAGAAGAAATCCCTATAAAATTTACTCAAACTGAGGGAAACAATAGGTCATTTTCGTCAGTCATTAATTATGGCACACCTGAAAAAAACAAATGGGTCTACACAGGTCACACATTTGTTTAACAAAATGTGGAATGGAACTATAATATTGAGATGAAACAAAGCCAGTAAATTATGTATCTCTTTCATATTCCTATTTAAGGATTTAAACATTTTAGATTAATTATTTAACTTTTCAGTGATAATCCCTTTATTTCAAGTCCGAAGGGGATCCCTGTTCTCAAAATTTGTTAAACCGGCACACATTCTAACTGCCTGCCAACAAGCCTGCAGTGCTGGGAACTAAAAGAGGCACCAAAAGTTGAATGTTACTTCATTCCACCTGCTCCTAAAATTAAGAATGTTATGTTTGCTTAAGATTCTTGCCAGCATGCTTAAAATTTGCTATATCTTAGGTTTATTTATGAAATGAATGGCATTAGTGTAGCAAGCATTGTCCTCTTACAATTCCAGTGCCATCCCTGAGTTTTTGGTAACACGACTATGAAAGTGGGAAGTTAAGATTGTCTCCATAATTACCACCTACTCACAGAAAGATACAATGAACTCTTTTATTCAAGAGTCTATGAAAATATCATCTCAAATACATCATTTGAATGATTCATAAAGCTCAATGAAAGTTTGCTCTTGCTCAAAGGCAAAGAAAAACATTAAGAGGAAGACTCAATAGATGAAAGAGAGTTTAAAAATAGATTCTTAATGGGTGACAATGGGTGATGGTAAATTACACTATCTCTTAATAACTCAGCTCGTCACAATACCTTTATTCTTGCAGAGCAGATCTGAAAACTTCCACTCATTTTGTTTTTTCCAACTCTATACACGGAAGTAACAGTCAGATTTAACATGGATGATATTTCCAAGATATCTTTATGTAAATGACTCTTAAAGTAAAATCTTTTATTCTCTGAGTAAAAAAAAAATCAACTCTTAACCTTCAAGTATTTGATCTCTAATTACTTTTCAAAAATTAGGTAATGGAAGAATATATTTGGTCTAATTTCACTGAAGTATTTTTAATAGGCTTTTTAAATCATCCTTGATTCTTGTTCTCCTCATTAACAATTTTCAGATAATTTTGTGCATAATAATGACAATCTTTAGAGATTGTTTGTATAGAGTTTTAAAGGCTCTGTGTCAGGAAGACAAAAATAAAATATCACATTGCTTTTTAGAGCAATTTTCTGTGTATGTAAATGAGGAGGAAGAAATAAAGATTTGAATTTTATAAAGAGAAAATATCCCACTAAATCAAACTATTTAGGGATTCAGAATTAAATCTAAACTATCTCAAAATTTATCTATGGCCTATTTTCAGATAGAAGTTATGTGAGTCCTTGTATTTTTGTTCTGAAGTCTCCATACGGATCACACAATAAAGGCAAAGCCCAGAACAAGTGTCAGTAAAGGATCCTTTAAGAAATTCTGCCTGGTCAGACTGAAATCCCAATGGGCCTTGTCAGAGTGTCAGGATGAAAAAGAAATAAGCAGACCAGGCACAGGTAAATAGTCTTCTTAACCTCAGCACAGGAAAACAGTGAAGTTTGTTCACCAAGGGCTACAACCACAATACCAACTTCATACACATTTGCAAACCAAAGCCATGCATCTGTGTGACCCATAAAACCCTAGGTGGAAACTGGGTTACTCGTATTATCTGTGACCTAAAGAAAGGGCTCTCTCGGATTCTTTGTGCAGGAGCAAGCACAAATTATCTCTGAAGACCTCAAAATAGTCCCTCGTGTGCCTCAAAATATTTAAAGGAACATCAGCAGGTAAATTTTAAAAATTACAAAACACACAGACACAATACTATATGTGAAAGCAGGTAAAAATAACAAACCTTTATTGAAGACCTGCAAAAAATTTGACATTCTGAAATTAGTATTTTGAAAATATTAATACTCCTCACAGAATATTCATTAACCATTATTATGTACATATAAAACTAAAAGTGATAAATGAAAAGTAGAAGCAATGAAATTATTAAAAATTACAACATAAATGAAATAAATATAATAGAATTGTTAAGGATATATGAAATCAAAATATAAAGCTCCAGTGATACATTAAATGATTCAACATAGAGAGGAAAATAATTAACTGAAGGATAAATAAAGAAAATTATACAGAATTGGCATGAAATATAAAGAATAAAATTTTATTATAAGAGAGAAAGGGCAATCAAAGAAAAAGGAAAAAGATTAAGAAAATCTAACATGTAGTAGAAGTTCTGAAAAATAAATCGGGATAATTTAGAAAAAATAATCATAATTCATAATAAGAGTATTCTGGAAATTTTCAGTCGGCAAATATCAGATCTAGAAAGTATATCAAAGACCAAATGTGATAATGAAAAACTACAGAGAGACATATGGATGTAGATACAAATAAAATCTCCACAGTTACATACCTCATTAATTTTGGGAAACTATAGGACACCAAACATCAAAAATATCTTAAAATTATCCAAAAAGACAAGATAGATCATCTTAACGTTTTTACTACTGCTATAAAAGCTACAAGAGATATCCAATATACCAGAAAACAAAACTCCCAATATAGAATTTTTCAACCACTAAGAAAATTCTTTCATAGTGAAGACAAAATAAGTACCTTGTGTGACAAAAGTTTGTCTCTGCAAACCTGTATACGTTGGTCAAGTTTTTCCAGTGAAAGAGAAACAGAAAATGGGATGGAGGGGAGGAAGGGGGGGGAACTGGAGTGGGAAGGAAAGACAGATTGTGGGAACTGCTCAGGGGATCATGGAAATGGGGAGTTTCCCGGTTCCTGCTGCCCACAGGCTGGGGAATAAGGAGATAGAAAGACCATAATTCAACCTGAGACACCAAGCCCAAGGCCTGATGTCTAAGAGCTGGAGAAGATGGATGTCCCTGCCCCCAGAGGAACAGGAGAGCTAATTAATCTTCTGCTTCTCTCTGCAACTTATTCTATTACACCCTAAGAGGATCCATGGTGCCACCCACACCTGGGGAGGAGCTTCTTCTTTTCACAGTCTACTGATTCACATGTTAATCTCACCCGGGATAGTCTCACAGAGAGAAGGAGAAACAACAACTTAATAGTGTCTGGAAATCTGTCAACCCCATCTTCTTGAAGCATAACATTAACCAACACTTGCCCCTGTGATTTTAAAGGATGTATATTCTTGCAATAAAACACACATGGCTCAGCATTTAACTCAGTGGTTCCAGCATCTCCCTGGCAAGCTCAAGGTCCCCAGTGCTATCCCCAGTACCACATAGCACAATGCTGGGCATGGTGAGTCCAGCCTGTAATCCCAGCACTCAGGAGGCAGAGGCAGGAGGATTGCTGTGATGTGAGTTTGAGGCTGAGCTCAGGGCCAGCCTGAACTACAAGGCAAGACCCTGTCTCAAAAAACCTAAAAAAAAAAAGGAGACAGAGACAGGAGACAAAGACAGAGCGAGACCCTGTCTCAAAAACTTAAAAAAGGGGGCCGGGGGTTTAGTTCAGTGCTTCCAGTACCTGTTTTGCAAGTGCAAAGGCCCAGGTTCGATCCCCAGTTAACCACATACCATACTGGGCATGGAGACTCATGCCCATCAGCAATTAGTACCACACCCCATAGTGCCAGGCGTGGTGTCTCATGCCTGTAATCCCAGCACTCAGGAGGCAGAGGCAGGAGGATTGCTGTGATGTGAGTTTGAGGCTGAGCTCAGGGCCAGCCTGAACTACAAAGCGAGACCCTGTCTCAAAAAAAAAAAGAAAGGAAGGAAGATAGTGAAAACAGAGCTCAGTAAAGCACTAGAACAAAACCCTATACAATTTATTTTACTATAGAATTTAAATATTCAAAAAAAATGTATGTTCTTGAGAGGTAAATAGACTGAGTGGAGCTTTTGTATTTTTTATATTTTACAAACTTATGGATTATAGTGTCTTAATTTGACTTAATGTATAATGATTAAATCAGGATAGTAAACATTTCCTGGCCCCTAAATATGTTTAAAAATTTTATTAGCAAATAATAGTTGTACTTATTTATGCAGCATAGTGTATTATTTCAACATACATATATAGAATGAACTGATCAAAACAGTAATCAATATTTCCATTTTCTTCAGTACTTTGTGTTTGTAGCGTGCAAACTCCTCTCATAAAATAGTCACCCCATTGTGTCATAGAACACTAAAACCTATTACTTCTATCTACTCAGATACAGTATTGTATGGACTTTGTATTGTCTTGGATGGGGGTAGAAATTTTAATTAATGATTTGAATTTGAAAAGTTCATGTTATACTTTGTAGAGAAAAAAGTTAACTAATACAAAAGTAATGCAGAAATCATAATCTAGTGCAAAAATGAGTTGAAAATATTTTTAAAAAGAAAAGAAAAGGAGCTAATACATATCCCAGGATGCATTTTTAAGAAAAAAATATAAAAATATGAAATGCACATGAAACTATACATGTAGATAGATAGATAGATAGATATTATATATAACATGCTGAAATTTAGAAATGTAAAAATATCTCATATAATGTTCAAGTCCATATATTTTTTTTTTTTTTTTGAGACAGGGTCTCACTTTTGTAGTTCAGGCTGGCCCTGAGCTCAGCCTCAAACTCATATCACAGCAATCCTCCTGCCTCTGCCTCCTGAGTGCTGGGATTACAGGCATGAGCCACCACACCTGGCACTGTGATATGTGGTACTGATTGCTGCTGGGGTGAGTCTCCACACCCAGTATTGTATGTGGTTACCAGGGAATCAAACCCGGGCCCTTGCACTTGCAAGACAGGCGCTGGAACCACTGAGCTAACTCCCCAGCCCCAAATCCATATATTATTATGGTAAATCTCAACAAAGTAAATGCAGCATTAAAAAATAAAAATTATACATGGGTATTGGAGGTTGATCACCTAACTACAGGTAAAGCAGCAGGATTAAAAAAGACAAGAATTTAACGCACAAATGGTGAGCCTGGGATGGTCAGAACTCTCACTAGGTATGACACTGTCTTCTGGAGCTTGCCGCTATGTATTGAACACACGGCTTCTTGGAGGGTAAAGGATGGTGCAGGGAACAGTAGAGTGGAGAGCAGTGTGAGGTGAGCAAGTTCTTAGCAACAAGGGAATGAAACATTCCAGCAAGAATAGTTGGTAGATGAATGGAAAATTTGTTTCTCTCATTGAATTAATTTCTGCCTCTATAGTTTTCTGTAGGAGGACATCCCTTAGCTGCACTGTTGACTTGCCATCCAAGACATCACAGCATCATGGATCACTGAGACCTCTTCTGTCACCAGCAGTGTGGAAGTTGTTCCTTTTCACACACCAGCTGCTGGTTCTTGAGGCAGACCACAGTGGGCTAATAAGCTGGCTCAGACTTTTAATATGAAAAGTCAATTTATGAATCTGTGGCTCATTCAGGCACCAGAACTTCTTCTCTTTATACTATGAGCACAGAGCAAGAAAAGACCATGTCACAAAGAACTGAATCTGAGGCCACTTTGATCTTGTTTGTCTTTATTGTATGAAATAAATATCAGTTACTCAATCCACTTGCTCCATGGTAAGCTGTTATCACAGACTGAAGAGACGAAATAACTTTAAAAGGTACAGACACTAATAGAATGACTTTACAGAAACCAGAGAAGAGCAGCAGCGATGTCCACAACAGAAAAGCATACAAAACAAGCAGCAAAGGCAACAGCTCAGAAATGTGAGTTGAAGCCCCAGGGAATAGAGTGCTCGCACTTTTTTCCACAAAGGTGAACAGACTTCAACACCTGTTTCTATTAACAACTGTAAGATATCTAGACAAATGGTTGTAACAAGTGCAGGAAAGTATACTGTTTAGAAGTGAAAGCTACAAAGGAATGAAGAATGGTAAGAAGTAGCCCTCTAATGTTTCTCCACCTCCAATGGCTTTAATATTTATTACTGATTATGAAAAATGTCCAGGCTGAACTATCAAAAATGAAATGGAGTTTCCATATGTATGAGATCCATATGTACGAGTTTCCATATGTATTTGGGGTGGTATATGCATAGACTGGACTTTCCATATGGATTTTGCTTATCATACCCCAAGGATTATTATACTTTTCTGAAACTCCAATTTATTTCATCAGAAATCCTGCTTGTAAAAAAGAACATATGCCAACCTGATGAGCTGTTGAATTTTAAGTGTTGGTTTCATCCCACCCTCTCTTTCCCCAGTGACCATCAGCTACCTACAAACTCTACAGTCTGGCTCTCCTCAGTGTAGCCTAGATAGACATGAAGGATCATGGGAGAGCTGGCAAGCATAGTAAAATACATCAACCTGTCTTTGGCCGTTATACAGTCAGCCCTTTCTGTTGGTGGGTTCTCCAACCTCAAACACAAAATATTCAGGAAACTGTATTTATACTCACAATGAACAGATTTTTTTCTTGGAATTATTTCTTAAATAATACAATATAACAAATATTTTCAGAGTATTTACCTTTCTGTAGCACTACCTAGTACTAGGTGTAAGTACAGTGATCTGGATTTGCATTTTGAGGGGAGAAAGGTTATATGCAAACACTGCCATACCATTTCATATAAGAGACTTGTACATCCTCAGATATTTGTGTCCACATAGGACCAATCTGCCATGGATTCAAAGGGGGAAACAGTGGTACTACTTGACAATAGCCCATTGAACTATAAATTGAAAATTCATTCCTTCTACTGATCATAATCAGGAGCCTAGTGCACAAGAGTTAACAAGGTTAAATATAGCTAAGAAATTCCATGTATCACATTATTAGAACTAGCAACTGCCATGTCCCAGTTAAGCACTGATAGGCTGTTGGCCACATATTCATTGCAACCATGTTCTCTGGGAAATCTTACAGCCAGAGTGTATAAAGAATTCAGTAAAGAATTCATTATATTTAATGGGGCTGTTCTTTGAATATTATATTGCCTCAAGAGTTAAATTCAAACATATTACTCTCATTCATGTCATTCACATTTACTCCAAAACCAGTTCAGAAATAAACTATTGAACTCCAAAGATTGTATAAGGCTTTAACGTACTAAGTTTTAGTAGCAACTCCTAGAAATTTTAAGTAAAAAGCTATTGAATTTAGTGAGGTTTTTTTAATGCAAAAGCAGTACATCACAAATTATCTTTTTTGAAAATGAAAAATAAGAGAATATTTGCATATTAATTTCCACAAAATTTAAGCAAAATTCATGTTTATTTAGCATCTTGTAGCTATGTAATTATTTTTTCTTAAATCTATTTATTATAAAGAAAAACTTAAAATGTTTATTTGCCTAGTTGTAACAGTCACTTATTTATAGTCTTTGGAGCAGGGTATTTTTTTAAAGGAAGCAAATTGTATGATATATGTGTACCCACTGCCCAAGATGATTTTAAATGTATGTACTGCAAAAGTGTACTGATAAAAATAAAATAAAATAAATCAGAAGATGTATTTTCTAGAAGGACTAAGTCTTTGTTTAGACAGTATTTGTCTTAAAGGTTGGCTTTTCTCACCTGGTCTTACTATTTCATCAGTGATTTCTCTGATCTTTCTCTAATTTTCTTAGTCTATGTAAAAAAGAATAGAAATATGTTCTTAAAATTAAAAACATATGGGAAATCAATTTCCAGAATGGTGATATGAGTACCGTAGACTCTCTTTCCAGTTATATAACCAGAGAAGTTCTGAAAACATTATAAAATATTTAATCTCTGGAAATGATCCTAAGGCCATACAGCAAGTGGTAAAGAACCATTCAAGAAAATCTACTAAATCTTGGTGAGACCATTAAGACCCCGAAGCACTGAACTCTGCTGTGCTCACATCTCTTCCTTTTCCCCAGGCCCCTGCTCACTATGACAGACTCTAATGTCTCCTTGTGCAGCCAAGAAGACTAGGATGGGTCCCTACATAGCTTTCAAGCAAAAACAAGAAGAACTAACAGACATCTATGGAACACTAACCAACATATTCTTCCCTAGCACATATGGAATATTTCCCAAAAGGCCCATATGCTGCAAGAAAAGATCAACAAAAGTATAAAGAAAGAAACTGTTTCACTGAGCTTCTGAACCAAGGCTAGCAGCCTTGAATTTTGTTACTTAGAATTTTGTTATCCATGTCTTTATTTTTATTTCTTTCACCTAACTGAAAACACTCAAACTTAATTCATTGCTGTACCCAGAGAGAAGATGGTGCTTGCAATTTTGATCGGAAACTCTGAGGACAAATATAAACAAATGTGTAACATCATGGCAAAATTTGAGCTACAAGGTTGTTATTTCCCACCATGCCATTCTTCAGGCATCACATTGAGACTCACTTTCACTATGGTTGTGACAATGTCATCTGTTACAATGAACAGCCTTCCTTGTAAACAGCACAGCCAAATTACCAACTTGAATGATTGCTTAGGCTCCTGGTGGACAACTGTAATGATGGTCAATCCCCCATGATAGTCTTCCAGGCTCTCAACTTAGTTTAAGGGTTTTTTTTAGACAATAGCATAAAAATTATTTTTAGTTTAGTCAACAAACTGAAACCCAAAAGTAGTGACTGGTTTTTCAGATCTCCTCCCATAAACAGGATATTTAAACCCCAAAGAGCAATGGACATTAAAAAATCAGTTCTAAAGCAGTAGCAACAGCAGCAGCAGCATCTGGGAACCTGTTATTAATACAAACTTTCAGGTCCTCACAGGCCTCCTGAATCATGTGGTAAAAGTTTAGAAACACTTGGCCTTGCCAAAATGGCACATTAGGTAATACCCTCTGTGACATCTTACTCCCATAGTTTTTTCTTCACACCTACTTCCAATATCCATTTTTCCCTTTTTTGTCTGTTAAGATTAAAAGTTTGCAAATGGTATCCAAATATATCATTTCTACTATTGATTACCAAGATGATCACAGACTCCACACTAAGGCTCATGAGAGATTTTCCACTTCAGGATCAGAAATATGCCACCCCCAAACCCACCCTCCAAGTATTTAACTATAGACTTTTCCTAGGGAAAAATAAAATGAAAGGTCCTAGTCCATGGCTGCTCCCACACCTCTTCTTTCACTGAATCCATCCTTAATCATGGGCCAAACCTAACATTTCCCCTTCTCTCTGTTCACCTACTAGTCAATCAATTCTCACTTCATTTTGAAAATAGCTGTTACCATCAATCCTATATCATTTCAGTCTCAAATTATATTGCTTCTTTCTGAATCTCATGCTATTTTCATTCTAGTTCAATAAAAAGGCTGAGATTCAAAAATAGATACAGAGATGACAGATAAAGAAACAGATAGATAGGGTAAAACCTTGGCTTGTGAGCATAATTCATCCTGGAAATGTGCTTGTAATCTAAGGCATTTGTTTATAAAATGGAATTTCTCCATAAGAAATAATGGAAACTCAGATGATTTGTTCCACAATGCAAAAGTATTGATATAAAATGATTATTATATTATAATATGATACCAAATACTAAAGAAAATATAAAGTGTAAAAAAGAAAATAGATAAATTTCCCTGCACTTAACTTTGGAAACCTTCATGGGTGGTGTGAAAGAGATGAGAGAAGAAGGTTATTATGCAGCACAAATTTCACTATCACTAATAGAATCTATTGGCTCAATGAGATCTTATTATTTTTGTTTAAACAAGGAACTTATCCAATATTACTTGTTTTTGCCTCCTTTTGAGGATTTCACCAAAACGTGATGTTGCATTATTGTTAAACAGATTTATCTCTTGCACTGCTACCGCTTTATTTGAGTGGTGCTTTTCTATAAAATTTGGCACTAAGGAGTTGGGGATTTAGCTCAGTGGCACTGAGCCACCTCTGAAGCTCAAAGTCCTGAGTTGAATCCCCAGCACCACACACACACACACACACACACACAAATACTTTATAGGGGCCACAGTTTAAGCTCAGTGGCACTACATCTACTGTGCAAGCCCAAGGTCCTGAGTTTGATCTCTGGTACAAAAAAAGGCAAGGAAAGAATTAGCACTGTTTCCCACATTTTATATATTGCTTTAATCTCATTTGAAGTGAGGGATTTCTGTACCTTGTTCTCCTTCTTCTCTGATGATGATATTTCCTTTATAACTGTTTGCTACAGTGAGACCATCAGCCACAATCTTACAGAGAGAGAAAAGGGAATCATGGGCTCATTTGCGATAATATGATATTTGACATCATGTACTACTCGTGTTGGAAAACATCACTTGTTTATCAAGTCAAAATGTATTAGAAATGTTTACTTGTCTTGCAGAACACTAGCAAAACAAATTAATCCCAATCCAAGATAGATAGATAGATAGATATAGACAGATAGATATTCAGCCTAATTACCTTATGCTAAAGACAATATATTCGTATTCTATTTTTTCTTTTTCTTCTTTTTTTATATTTTAAATCTTTATTGGTACATTACAAATAATTTTAATGGGATACTGGTGTTATTGTTAATATCTAGATATCCATCCAAAGCTTCATCTGCTCACAGGTGAGGCTTTTGGGAAGTGACTGGATCGTGAGTGTGTGATGCTGGGTTAGGGTTGTGATGCTGAGTGGCACTGCCTTAGCCCACTGATTGGTTTAACACAGTTCTAGGTGGGGAAAATGGGAAGCCTCATCCTGGTGTGGGTGGCACCAATCAATAGGCTTACTACCTAGATAGAATATAAAAAGACAGAAAAAAGTCAGTCTTCTACCCTCTGCTCACTGCCTTGTGCCCGTCACACCTTCGACTGTTTCTCCTTGGCGATACCCTTCTGCCACCTGCCTTAGAGCCAGCTGCCAATGGGCACACAATAGGCAGCAAACTATGAGCCAAAATAAAGATTTCCTCCTTCAGTTTTGAGTGTTCCATATTTTGCCTCAGCAATGAGAAAATAGCTAAGGCAACTGTTATTGAATGGAAATAACACACCATTTCAAGAGATGATGTCAGTGTGATCATTCCTCGCCCCAAGAACCTGTTACTAGCCTCCAATATACACAGGTATTAACAAGGTTATTTTAGTATTCTTCTCATTGTACATAACCTAAGACATTTTTAAACAGATATCCTGATGTATTTTCTTTGTACCTTGAAGAGTTTTGAAAAATGTGATGTTGGTTATGTGTTCAGTAAGATGCTATCTAGCATCAACTTTCCAACTAGAGATACAGAGGGGAACGGGAGACAGAAAACACTATGATACCCCTTATCCTGGACATACAGTATTTAAAAGTCTAAAATATATTGAAAGTGTAACAGAACTGACATCTCTCCTCAGGTAATAGATATGCAAAGCATGATTAGGAGAGTATAATGGAAACAATCTGTATATGTCCTCCTGGGATTTTCTATGAAAAAAGCCGTGCTCTACCAACTTATATATCCTCCTTTGTCTCCTTAGTGTTGGCATTTCTTTATTCTTATTTTGCTATGCCTTTTGAAGTCATAATATATAGTTTTGGGGAAAACCACAATGTCAATGATTTATTCTTAAAACTAGTTGCTGTAATATGTGTGATTTAGCAATAGCTAAGATAACAGTATAATTTATATTGTGTTTATAACTTCTCTAAACATTTAATCCATATTTTAATGGATTTTAGGGTAAATATAGGAGTGCTATAAAGCAGAAAAAGCTTATTACATTTGGTGATTGCTAAAAAGAACCTAAATACAGGTCCCCCAACTCCAATTCCCACTTTTATTCTCTGTGTACTATACTCCTGAGAGATAGTCACTAATTTACTTAGGATTACCTAGAGGAAGAAATAATGAAATTCTGAACCATGATACACATGAGTAGTCACTAGTATATCCCAGAAAATTCATATTGTTGCTCGAATCTATAATTAAAGAACTGTGGAGAAGAGAAAGGTTAAGTGCTACCACAAAATAACAGGAAAAATCAATGATGATCACTTCATGGCATAGCCAAGACCACCTACTATTCATACCACACATTGGATCCTAGTGGGATCCATTTTTATCTGTTTTACCATCTAATATTATGAACTTAGCCTAAGCCATAGAGCTCTATGACTCTTGCTGATTTTGCCTATAAAATAACTTTTTGGACTAGGTGATCTGGAATATCCCCCTATTCTGATGACTCCTGTTTCTACGAATCAAAGTTGGCAGGTTTTTTTAAAAAATTCTATAGAAGTAACAACTGAGAAAACAATGCTCAGTGACATTCAAGTTGGCCAAGCTGGACCACCCGTGGTTCAATGACTACCACACTTCATGTAGAATGACTGACAATGTCTTTATGTCAAGACATTCTAATCCATGGCACAAATTTTGAGGAAAGTTTACCTCTACTTTAAATGTCAATCTTCAATTTGGTGATTCTCCTAAATAGCACCTACTGCCTTGGATGTAGGTGGAGCTAACAATCATCTTAATTTTAGACAAAAATATTAGTTTCTTTTAGACCTTTTAATTTCTTCATATACCAAAAAAGTAAATAAATATGCCCTCCTACCAATGTCTTAATGAAAAATATACTAAACAAAGCCATCAGAAGAGAACAAAGTTACTATTAGAATGGAGAAGTTATAATAATACTCTAAATATATAGTTTAAGATCTTCACAAATACTAAATAAAAGAAATTTTTATTGCTATAGAAATATTTTGTGTAAAGAGTTGCAATCAACTTTAGTCACAACTTACTGTAAAATAATAGTCAATTCTGAATAATCTTAATTATTTAAGTAAAGGTTTGATTGCTCAGTTTATGAAATGGTAACATGTTCTGACATAGTAAGATTTTGAAGACATATTCAATTTTTAGCATAAATATATAAGCAAAAAGAGAAAATTGGGAACAAAACATTAGCACAAATGCTTCAAAGCTCAGGAATTCCCAAAAGCAGAATAAAACCCTACAATACTGAAAACAGTAAAATCCAGTAAATATAATAATAAAGAGTGGTAGAATTCAGTAAAATAATGTGAATAATGAAAAATCATAGTTTCACTTTGTGAAGTAATTCAGTTTCAGTGAGGAATTGAATTCTTAGGACATGACTCTCCCAAAGGCAATCATTAGTTTTTATCAAGAACAACAAAACCAATTTTAAAAAAGAAAAAGGACTGGTAATTTAGATCAGTGGTGCTGCCACCTGTCGGCCGAGTGTAAGGGTGGAAGGTCCTGAGTTGGATCCTTATTTCCGAGAAAAAAAAAAAAAAAAAAAGAATAATAAAACCAACAACAGCAGCAGCTTATTACATCTCCTGATTGCTAACCAGGACATAAAGTGTATTGTTTAACTCTATTGCATGAAAAGAAAGGGCTTAACTACAACAGAGAAAAATAAGCATGACAGAGTGACATCATTATCTTTCAAACATGTAAAATAAGAAAAATATATAACTAATTAAAATGCAAGGTATATGCTCCTTATATAAGCATAGCTTAATCCAGGTTAGACTCAAAATATACATTTCAAGTGGAAGTATTTCATGAAGATTCTATTATCAGATATGTGTCTTGAGAGATGAACAGAATTTGGACAAGTGCAGAAAGCATGAGAGTTTGAGGATACATGAGTTTTCAAAACGAAGAAAAAAGAGAAAAGGTATGCCAAACAAACACAAATTACATGATAAAATGGAAGTCAATTCAATTTATCTGGCAAGATATAATAAAATAAGATACTTGGGCATAATCTTAGGAAGCTATATCCAAAGATTACACACACACAAAAATATGTCTTAAGCCTAAAAGTACCAGAAGTGGATCTGAACAAATAGACACACATCCCACATTCTTTGATGTCTTCATAGATACATCCATTTTTCTTCATAAATATAAAAATTGATAAATTTTAATGCAATCTCAAAAAATAAAACCATGTTATTTTGACTGGTCTGGGATAGATGGAGTCTTCAGAGGAGAGCATCTCTGAGAGCAACTGAAGGGATGAGTGTGAAGAGTTCAAGGTCCTGGTACCTAAGGTGGGCATCCTAGTTAAGGAGAGAAATCACCCAGGGCTCTGCTCAGCCCACACGGGACTGGAGCTCAGCTGCAAACCAATTCAGAAAGCCTCTACTGAGAAGTAGAGGCCAGGGCCCAGCAGAACACAGAAGCCATGTCAACGCTGAGGATATCCAACTCGAAAATGGAACTGACTTAGACCCAAGAAGTTGCTGCATTCTCAGAACATCCAGGAGAAAGTGAAGTCCCCTGGACAAGAGAAAGAGGTAACATGGTCCTTGTAACCTGCTGGGAAGGGCTGTTCAAATTTTTTAATTATAAGAACCCATTTTAACACAATATGGAGGAGGAGCAAAAGATAAAACTATTGCCTTAGCCTGGATACCCAGAGGGAAAGAGTCCCAAAGATCTGCTAATTAATGTCTATCTGTTTGTTCCGGTTTGTTTTTGTTTGAGGGCACAGCCCACCAGTATTAGAGTGAGAGAAGCAGGAATGGTCACAGAGCTAAGCCAAGCCATGATGCCAATGTTACAGAGGCCCTGACCTCGGAGGACCCTGAAGAAATGTTCCAAACTGAGCCAAAAGGCCAGGCTGTGTGGCCCCTAATTGGGCAATTAGCCTCAGGACAGAGCATGTCTTTACTCAAGCAAAAGTGAGAGACTGAGAGGAACTTAGGTGTAAGTTGTAAGTACCCAACTCTCCCAGGGGCCTGGGACGAGGCTTTCATTCCTGAAGGGATGTGGACAGTACCATACAACAGCCCCTTCATCCACATCAGCACCACAGTGGTTACAGAGCTGGGCAGATTAGAGAAATCTGTCCGTTTTTGTCAATAAAACTATAAAATTTATTCGCTTATACATTTCTGTATCTCTGTATCATCCACAAACTTTAACCTGGAACCATGGGATGTAAGTTTGTGATCCCTCAAAATTCACAGGTTACAGTCCTGACCCCCACTGCAGCGCACCACAGGGTGAGAAATGTGGCACTTAATCAGGTCATGAGAGTGAAGCTGCCGCATCAGATCAGACCTCACAAGAGGAAACACTAACCCTCTCCCTCTCCTTCCTGCTCTTTCTCCTTCCCTTTCCTCTTCTCTGTCTCTTTCTTCATGAGGGTGGAGACCTCATGAACAGAGTCAGCGTCCTAATAAGGAGACTTGTCTCCCCCCATCCATGAATGTGAGAACAGAACCAGGAGATGGCTTCCACTACCAGCCTCAACATCAGATCCACTAGCATCCGGATCTTGGCTTTCTCATGTTCAGAACAGAAAAATAAATTTCTATGGTTTACAAAAGCTAGTCTACCATCTTCTATCCCAGCAACCCAAACAGGTTGTATATAATCACAGAGATCTGTGTGTATAAACCATGATCTGCATATATTAGTAAATAACTATGCATTTACTCTTACAGAGTTTCCAGGACTAGAGACCAGAAGGATGACATATCACTAGTCATGAGACAAGAGGCAAGGAGAGAAGCCAGTTTAAGAAGAAGAGGAGGGCTGGGGATTTAGCTCAGTGGTTCTGGCACCTGCCTTGCAAGTGCAAGGACCTGGGTTCCATCCCCAGTAACCACATACCACAATGCTGGGCATGGAGACTCACCCCACTAGCAATCAAAACTACACACCACAATGCCGGATGTGGTGGCTCATGCCTACAATCCTAGCACTTGGGAGGCAGAGGCAGGAGGATTGCAGTGAGTTCAAGACTGAGCTCGGGGCCATCTTGACCTACAAAATTGAGACCCCATCTCAAAAAAAAAAAAAAAAGAGGAGATTAGAAAGGTTCATTTTGGATCCATTGAATTTAAATGGCAATAGGGCAACTAAGTAGAAATGGGCATATGTAGGAAAAATATTCTTCAGACAATGAAATTTATGACCTCATTTTCCGCTTAAAGTACATTTGGGGTACAAGCTAGAGTAGTTAAGTCTTTCCCATCAGTGATTTTTATGGAAGATAAATATAGTTAAATTATCATGTAGAGTAACCTTGCAAGGAAAAAGAAGATAAAATTTGTGACAGAAGCACAGAACAATCCTCATTTGAGTCTTTATTTTAGCATTCTGTCTGAAAATGCAGGCAATGCAATAGGGTACATATGTAAGAGTAACCCAACCTCAGTGCCCCAAGGTCTTCACTGACTCATGAACAGAGGGTCTCAGCTTTTTAAATATACATTTTAATTGAACTGTAGCAGTTGAGCATATCTATGAGTGGCAGCATGGCATTTCAATACACATGCTCAATGTGTAATGGTCAGATCAAAGTAATTGCCATATCCATTGCCTAGGCATCTAACATTTCTTTGTGTTTGGAACACATAAAAACTTCTCTATTTTTGGTAGGATTGCTCTCCTCAAATATTTTAACAATTTCAAAAATGCCCATAGATATCATTTCAATGGTCCCTACAATTCACCAGGATTAGGCCCTTAATAACACCACCTTCTTCACAAGTGTGGCCACGCATGCCTGTATTCTCAGCTACTCAAGAGGCTGCAGCAGGAGGACCTCAAGTTCAGGATCCACCCTGGGCAAATTTCCAGTAACCTTTCTCTAAACAAAAATTAAAAGTATCAGGGATGTATCTCAGGGGCAGAGTATCCTGGGGTTCAATACTCTGTACCATATATGAAAAAATTACTTGCCTAGAGTCTTCCAGAGTGGGAAGAGATAGTGAGAGAAGAGCAAGTACTGAAGTAACTACTCACAGCTCAGTATAACTTTGCTCCAGGATTCAGGCCTGGGCTTGGGCTTCTGCCATCCTGAAGGTGTTCACTGAGGACTATTGCCCAGAGATGTCTGAGAGCTGTTGTTCTCTCCAGTGCATGGCAAAACTACTTTCTCTTCTCTTCTTCACTTTTCCAGTGATTGGCTCAAGGTGGAGCTTTTCTGAACAATGGATGTTTTCTTTCCCAATGCTCATGAGCCTCCCGCTATTCCATTCATCTTCCTTGGGTACCCAGAGCCCACTGGTGGCGGAGGTGGTCAACTACACAGGCGGCCTCTCGGAGAGTCTCAGTCAGCACATCTTGTCATATGTCTCAATGAACCATTGTTCTCCTTACCACCATATTGTAGAGCATTTGCTTTTTTTTTTTTCAATTTCCATTTTATTTCTCTGCTTCTTTTTTCAGTAACTTCCTTTGATCCTTACAGTTATACAAAGTGCCCCTTAAGCATGAACTTCAGAGTAATGGCCTCAATTTACTACATCAAGACTGATTCCAATAGTTTTCTTGCAACGGACAAGTTTGGCTTAAAAACAAAAAGTGAAATCTATTTTCAATAGGAAGAGAGAATGCCTGAAAGCCCAGGGGTAGCAGTTAAATCAATTGAAAATCAATAAAAAGCCCTTTAAGGGCACCATTTTCTTTAATGACATTTTTCTTAATGTTGGATGTTCTGTACCACCAGGCAATGAGGTAATAGGATTGATTTTTATAAAACTCTAGTTTAGAAACACACAGAGAGAAGGTGGTGGGACTAAAGAAAGTAGAAAAGTTGAATTTCTGAGCCCTGTGTTAGTCATCTTTCTATCACTGTGACAAAGCACCTGACAGAAATAGGAAAGTTTATTTCCACTCACAATTTCACAGGTTTGAATCCATAGCCATCTGGCTCTATGGGTTTCAGGGCTCTAGACAGTCAGGCACATTATGGGGAAAGGATAACGGGACCAAACCATTCACCTCATGACAGCTAGAAAGCAGAGACAGCACACGCTAGAGAAGAAGGGGTCAGAAGCAGGGATCATACCCATGGCCAGGCCCCACCTCCTAAGTGTGCCCAACCTCCCATGACACCATCCATGCATGAGTCCACCGATGGATTTATCTATATACACTCAGATGGTACTCATGATTCAATCATCTTCCAAAGCCCCCACTTCTGAACACGCAAGCCCTGAGGGGACACTTGAGATGCAAACCATATCACCTGCCTCACCCAGCTCCAAATATTGTTTCCAACAGGTAACTCTCACACATATAACGCAGTGTTGTTCAACCACTACATTTTAATGGCAGGAACTCAACTCACAGGTCCCACAGGCCCACCAGATTCCCAATGCTGCCACGAACTTGCAGCAAAAGAGACCCTCACTGAACTTCTTTCGGATCAGATAATGACCATGATGCCTTCCCATCCTAAGTTAGCACCATACTGCCATCACATCTACTTGTAAGTTTAGACAGTAAAGTCTTCAAAACTGCAGAATTTTTAAAAAGAATTGACTTAAAGAAATGTATAAAATCATTAAAAATTTTCAAAAGCAATTTTAATTCAGGAGTAAGTATGGCAAGACATTCTCCCCAGTAAGCAGCAAGCAAAGGAGAGGACACGTCTCTCACCTTCCAAATGAGAGTCTGGTCCTAGGCCAGTGCCACTAAATACAGAACCATGTACCACACCTCCACAGACAGCCATGCATTTTTATAAGCAAATTACTTTTCTGCCTCAACTCCAATTTCTACAATTGCCCCTAATACCTCTTTGACCTTCAACACCGTCTCCCAGCTCACATCTTTATCATACTGGCTCTGTGTTCTGGTTTACAACTAGCTGTGCCATCAACCCTTCACACATTTGTAGGTGGGGATTCTGGGAGGTGACTGGACCATGGGGATGTGACACTGCACATTTGTCCACTGATGGGTCTATAACTCAGTATGATGTTGTGAAGTGAAGCCTGGTGAGAAGAGAAAGGTTTCTGGGGCATGGCCTGGAAATGTGGATCTCCGACCACTACCCCTTGATGTCTCTCTGCCTCCACTGCTGTGCCATACGCTACTTCATGTCTGTCATGCCTTGGAACTAGAAGATTAAGGACAGAAACCTCTCCAAACTGTGAGCCAAAACAAAACACCGTTCCTTACAGTTGTGGACTTGGAGTAATCAGTCCCAGCAATGAGAAAGTAACTGAGACACTCTGACATCTAGTAACTTCTATCACTTTGTCCTGGGGTTTCTTTCATTTTTAGGAAGGTGGGAGTCCTCAAGAGCTATCAAATGATGACAACAGAACAAATCCAAAATAATGTGACTTATCCTATGACTAGAAAGTACCCTGTCCATAGAAACAAAAAATTTTGCTATTACCCTCAAAAAGAGTCATGAGAGATATCTGAAAATAAGGAATATTTAAAAATATGTGGGAGATGACCCACTACTACTATACAGCATAATATGTTCAACTTCACATGCCTGTAGCATTTGAGTAATGAATCTCTTTTAAACAATGCTCAATTTACAAGGAAATTGTCACTATTTTTACCTACTCTTCTTTCCCTCTTCCCCCACTGTTAAGGTTCCTCTCAACTAGCAGACCTTCCCAAACTCTGTCAAGCCCTGGCTACCAAGAGAGGAAAATTTCCCATACCTACAACATTCTTCACAGAACTAGAAAAGAAAGAGACCCCAAAATGGCCAACCCAATCAAGAGTCAGAGAGACAGAGGCAGAGACTATGGGAGAGAACAATATTGGAAGCATCATTATATGAGATTTCAAATTACACTACAGAGATATAGTAACAAAAACCCACATGGTACTGGTGCAAAATCAAACACATAGACCAATGCAATAGATTGGATGACATAGAAAAAGTCTCATGCATATACAGCTATCTGATTTTGACCTGGAAGCCAAGGGCACATATTGGAGAAAAGACAGCCTCTTTAATAAATGATTCTGGGAAAACTAGACATCTACTTGGAGGAAATTGAAATGAGGCCCTGATCTCTTGTCCTATGTTGAAATTAAATCAAAATGAATCAAAAACCTAGATATGCAAACAGTAAATTCCTAAAAACATTTTGTTTTTCTCTTCCGATTCATTTACTACTTTGAGGTTCTTTCAAAATACCCTTTGATGTAGCCATTAAGTGTCCTGGCTTTTGTCTGGGTACAGAGATTCTCACTGTGGGGCACAGAAAGCCATTGATTTTGATACTACTGTACACTTCAATGGTGCAACTAAATGCCTTTAATACCACTGAATCTGGAACAATTCTCTGAATTATGATCTTCTATAACTATATCTTCAGGAATGCTTGTTACAGCACTGTGAGCAATTGTAGGAAATTTTCACAAACATTCCTCTGTAAAATAATTGATGATAGATAATTAAGTCATATCACATCAAAACATTAGATAGACAGATAATAAGAATATACTGACCTGGAGTCCTGTTGTAGATATTTTATTAAGTGAGTAAACATAATACTTATGAATTCATATGAAAATTATACAGTTTTCTTACCTCTTTATCCCTTTCCTTCCTGTCCCCCCTGACACATTGCCCCAACTCTAGAAGGCCACCTCCTAGGTTTATGGCATCTCTACTTCATATTATTAATTTTTAAGTATTTTTAGATTTATCATTTAAGAGACAACACATCATGTTTAACTTTCTGTGCCTGGCTTATTTCACTTAGCTTGATGGTTTTCTCTTCCATTCATGGTCCTGCATTTGATACCATTTTACATTTCTTGATGGCTTGAATAAAACATAAAAACCACAGTGAGAGACTGAAAAAAAACAGAGAAACAGAAAAACCAGAGTGAGAGACCTAAAAGAAACTAGGTAACACACCATCTCCATAACCAAGAGAAAAGAGAATATTAAAAATAAAGTGTTGGGCTGGGGATTTAGCTCAGTGGTTCTGGTGTCTGTCTGGGAAGTGCAAGGTTCTGAGTTCGATCTCTGGTAACACATACAACAATGTTGGGTGCTGTGGCTCATGCCTGTTATCTCAGCACTCAGAACGCCGAGGCAGGAGGATAGCCTTGAGTTCAAGGCTTGCCTGGGCTACATAGTGAGTTCAGGGCCAGCCTGAGCTATAAAGTAAGACCCTGTCACACCCAAAAAATCTAAACAACAACAACAAAAAAAGAATAAAGTGTCTATGATATCACTTCCTATATCACAATGACGAAGATGCTACCTTCATTGCAAGCAAAGATCATGAGTTTGATCCCCAGTACTTCAAAAAAAGATGACAAAATATGAGGACTGAGAGAAAGCTCTTAGATTCAGCAATTAGAAATTCATTCAAAATCTCTAAGAGCAAGCTGAATGGACTTTAACAAAATAGTTAAGGTAGGAATCATGTTGTGAGTAATTATCTGGGAACAAGCACCTTTAGTTCTTTTTTTAAGTCAAAATAAGAAATGTATTCTACACTTTTTAAAATTCAGCTATAGATGAAAGGAAAGACAGGATTTGGCAGGATCATATGGTTTAGGGAAATCCAAATATATTTACAGATGTCAGTAAGCCTGACACAAGAAAAGGGAAAGGATCAATTTTATGGTAAAATAATTTTGGAATATGCTATTGTTCACAAAGGTAAACAGAATGCATTATTGTAGAATTTGTTGGAATCTTTAATAAGCAATTGTGAGTTCTATGAATCAAAAGTAAATAGGACAACAAAATCTCACTTCGTTTTGACATTGAATGGCTCCTAAAATCACCATTAGATAGAAAAACCTTGGGAAACATGATTTAAAGATTAAAAGAGAAAACATGATAAGTCAGGGAGAAAGGGGATGTAAGACAGGAGAGATTGAAGAAGGAGAGTAGAAGAGATGCCTATGTGGAAAACGTAAAGAGAGGATGCCCTCTGTCCCTCCCTTTCCAATCAGGTGCAAGAGGGAAAGATTTCCCCCTCCTTGACTCTCTGGAAGATGTGAAGGGAGGCAGCAAAGGACGCCAGCAGATCTACCCAGGGAAACAGAAGGGAATTCATGGAAGGATATTTCATTCTTTTGAGAAAAGAAAGGACAAGGTACACAGGAAGAACAAAAGGAAGAGTATATTGAGAGGAAGAAAAACAAAGTGATAGGGACCGTTGGGTGCACCAGGAACAACGAAACCATAAACAAAAGAGGTTGGGTAATATCAGTTTCAAAAATGTGTCTTAACTAATTGTCCAAGTCACAGTTATATGTAAGCTTTGAAATAAAATGTCACTATAGTGGAAACCACTCTCATAGATATGCTTGCAGAAGTCTGTAATTATATCTTCAGGAATACTTGTCACAGCACTGTGAACAATTGTAGGAAATTTTCACAAACATTCCTCTGTAAAATAATTGATGATAGTTAATTAAGTCATATCATATCAAAACATTAGGTAGACAGACAATAAGAATATACTAACCTGGAGTCCTGTTGTATATATTTTATTAAGTGAATAAACATAATACTTATGTTATGAAGTCATATGAAAAAGTGTGTGTGTGTGTGTGTGTGTGTGTGTGTGTGTGCACGCGTGCATGCCTGCAGAAAACATTTGGTGGTTGTACACCAAAATAGTACATATTTCTGGGTGTAGATTTTTAGGCTGGTAGGGAAGAGGAAGTTTTCATTTTGCTTACTGTCTTTCTTTGTGGGTATCTTACAGTGTGCACACATCACATTTATCATGGATACGGTGTGTTCTCTCCCAGCCCTGTACTC
Source organism: Petromus typicus (assembly GCA_004026965.1). NCBI lineage: Eukaryota > Metazoa > Chordata > Mammalia > Rodentia > Petromuridae > Petromus > Petromus typicus. The sequence continues at coordinate 25,979 of PVIR01010520.1, read as the reverse complement.
CTGCTTCGCTTCTCCTCTTCCATGCAGAACTCTCTCAGTTCCAAAGAATCAAACCTAGTTGTGCTCTCCAGCTGGGAAGGTGCTCCTGGATCTGAAGGCCTCATGGAAGATACAAGGCTAAGTTAGATTGGCTGGTAAATTCACTTTGGGACCTGTTCGTGGGTTTTTAAACTTCAGCCCATAAAAATCTCATCCAGCTCTCACTTTGATTCCAATTCAAAACAAACTATAAAGGGATACACTGAAGAAGTTAAAAACATTATGTTTGGAGGGAAAAATTTTTAAACTCCAATAATAGCATAAAATGGTTTCCTGGTGTCTGTGGTTTCAAATGTGTTTATAAGTGAATCCAGATTATGTGCAATTTAAAACCAGAAAAACTACAGATTTGGATATTGTTATAGAAACTCAATTTTCTGTAACTTCAGTTTTATTAATATTTTGTGATAAATTCATAATTTTTCTCTTATTTTTTTCTATTTATTTTCAAGGAAGAAGTAAGTCATTTTTGAAATTTACGTTTTGGAAAAGCCGGTCAAAGTTTTCCCCCAGAATGAGGCGTGTAGATGTTTCTTATGACCACTAGGGGTCAGGCTACTACATTAATACAAACCAAATCCTAATTTGAAAATTAGTCTTGGTTGCAAGGCATGCTAACACGTTTTCCTGCATAAAAACAGAAGACAACCTATTCAAATTAAGCATTAAATAAAGAAGATAATGAGAAAGAATGAATTTGACAAGAGAGACTCAGAAAGTTGAAACTATCATATATAATAAATATAATATAATAAAGAACTTTCATCCTTAATAAAAATTTCAATTATTCATTTGCTCATTCTGGATGGAAGGATATTACTCCAGTCTAAATGGGCTCAGATTTGAGGATTGATCATTCAACTGGACAAATTCTAAGAGAGCAGAAACAACTAAAATCATGAAACTGTCAGCAAAAAGAAGAAATCCTCATTTGTAAAGGACGGGCTGCATGACTCGCAGAGGATTGAGATGGATGGCAGACATACCTTTCTAATGGATTTCAGCCACTGCTGTAATAAATCTGGATCATCTCACAGAGATGAGCACGTTCGAGGGTGGGCAGAAGGCGGTCCTGGAGCTAGCTCTGCAACATACTGGTCTGGCTCTTTGAATGAGCTCCTTTGTGTCTGTTGGTCTCAACACAACTTCAGAATGAAAAAAGTACATAAACAGTCTTCATCTTAGTCACTTTCTTACTGGAGGTACAAAAGACCAGACATCCACAAGACAAAGGAGAAGGGGTTTGTTTTGTCTCACAGTCTACATTGTGATTTCAGTCCAGGCCAGCTGTCCTGAAGGGGGCACAGCAGAGGGGGGATGGCAGAGAAGAACAGTTCTGGCTATGATGGTAAGAAGCAGGAAAAATCAAGGTAGAAGGGAGCTGTCGTCCTTCCAGGCCATGACCACAGTACCACCTCTTCCCAGCAGCCTTCGCCTCCCAACATCACATGCACACCTACACACCCACCGGTGGGCTGCGATGAGCATCACACACCCCTGACCCAGTCATCTGAATAAAGCCAGCCTCTGAGAGCATGAGGATCTGGGGTAGCATCTGCGATATGACAATCTTCACACCCTAGCATTACACCAAAATACTCAATAGTATTATTGTATAGAATATAAGAAAATGAAGGCACACTTTAAAGTTAAGAATTTGAATGTATTAGCTCCAAAGACATGTAATTACAATATTTTTTCACCAAAAAAGTAAATAAAAAAATCATAGACTATATCAACTGTCAGACAAAGTAATAAGTCAAAAGTCAAGCTTCAATGTATTTATGTTTTGATGACAGTGTTACAAAGTAAGCAAGCATAGTGAAAATATTTGCTGATCACTCTATAGAATGACTTTTTTAAAAATGAAAGTGGTTACCTGTTTGGAGCAGGCAGAATTGGATGGAAGTGGGTAGGATGGATGTACGGACAAAAGCTGTATTTTCTACATAAATTTGTCTTACAATTGTAACAATGTGAATGTATTATCTACATGAACTTTCTAAAAATTAAATCAAGCACTTCAGAGATTGAACAACAGTACAAAATCAAACACAACCAAAAGTAAAACTTCCCTATGATTGCCATGCAGGTTAGAAATAATGTGGGAATGTCTGCTGTTACTCTGAGAGGGCAATAATACAGGAATACTATGTTTTAAACAGATAGCATGAAGTTCCTTCAGTTCATGGAGCCACAACTGAATGGCTATGTCCAAGAGGCGCTTCTGGCAGTTGAATCAACAGGCCTCAACCTTGCTGAGCTGTATAGGCCCGATCCCCTAACCAGAAAGACATTAATTCAAGACAAGGGAAATGTCCTCATTCTTCATAAATACACGAACATGTCTTAATGAATATTAATGTAGGCAAATAAAGCAAACCACAGGTAAATCAGTTTCATAAAGCACTAAACCCCAGCTCTGACTTCTGACCTATCACTTTATCATAATTCCTATCAAAATTTTTAGATAGAGGCAAGGTTAATCTAAAATCGAATATGAAAATATGAGGGAGATAGAGTAAACATAATAATTTGAAAAAGAATCGATGGGAAGAATCAATGTATTCATTTCGACTTACTGCAGCACGATATCACTGATGAATCAGACACTTAGGTCAGGAGAACACTCAGCTCAGAACCCAGTACAGGCCACAACAAATACGTCCAGCTTATTTTTCATGAAGGCAAAATGCAATTTAGTCAAGAAAGGAGGATCACCACCTCAACAATAGAGCTGCAGCAACTGTCCATGCAGGCCAGGAAGGTGAAGCTTGGCCTAATGCTTACACATCAAACCCATATTAACTCAAAAAGGGTTACATAGTTATATAAAATTATGAAATTTATAGGAAAAAGAAGACAGAAACTCTCCAGATTCAGGATTAAGCAAAGACTTCTTAAATCTAACCCCAAAAGCACAACTCACAGAAGAAAAATTCATAAATTGGACCAGCAAAATTTAAAATTTTTGCAGTCTAAGAACAGAATCTAAGGGCCGGGGATTTAGCTCTGTGGTTCTGGCACCTGCTTAGCAAGCGCAAGGTCCTGAGTTCCATCCCTGATAATCACATACAATGATGCCTGGTGTGGTAACTCATGCCCACCAGCAATCAGCACCACATACTACAGTGCTGAGCATGGTGGCTCACGTCTGTAATATCAGCTCTTGAGAGGCAGAGGCAGCAGGATTGCTGTGAATTTGAGGTTTGCCTGGGCTACATAGTGAGTTCAGGGCCAGTCTGAACTACAAAGCGAGATCCTGTCTCAAAAAAAAAAAAAAAAACAGAAGCTGAAGCAAGACTGAGGCAGAGGAATTGAGGAAAAAAAGGAAGTTTGGCCATGAACATAAGGACCCTCACAGTGATGAAAATTTGTCTGTCTTGGCTCTCTCTGTGTCAATTTCTCAACTGTATATTGTCCTACTATTCTGCAAGATAGTATCATTGGAGAAAATGAGCCAGAGCACACGGAATGTCTCTGTGTTATTTCTTACATCTGTGTGTTAGCTGCATCTCACAATGTTTGGCCTTATATACTTATGTGTTTGTGGGTATATACAATGTATACACAAGCTGAGTTTTATGTGCACATACAATTATGTGTACACACAATGTGTCAATCACAACAAAACACATTCTGCGAGATATGTTGCCGTTGGACCATTTTATCATTGTGTGAACACTATAGAGTGTAATTATACAGCCCAGATGGTGTGTGTTGATCACTTAATATGGACTTCATACAATCAGGAAAGGAGATAAATCCAGATACATGAGGCTCTGATGGTGTGCTATTTTATTTCAAGTCGAAGTAATACATTCTAAAATGCTGGCTAAAAAGTACAGCACTGGATATATAAAACCAGTAAAGTAATCATTCATCATTATGTATGTGCTTCATATACAGTATTATGTGCTGTGCAACTGTGTTTGCTATACCTGTCACATGATTGACAGTGCAGTAGATTTGAGTATACCAGAATCACAAGTGCAAGCATAATATTCATGCTGTAACATTATAATGGCTATGACTTCCTTAAGTGATAGGAATTTTTCAACTCCGTTACGAGCATGGAATCACCATCATATGCCATCTGTTTTTGACCAAAACACATCAGTACAGTCTATTACTTTCTATATGTATAAATCACTTCAAGTTCAGTTTTTAAAAATATTGCCAAAGATTCAGGTTCTTTTCTCTGAAGCTCCACAATAGCAGGCCACAAGGAAAACCTAAAGGACTGAAGGAGAATAAAAAGAGTGTCCCACCTTTTCATTGGCTTTTGTCTCTCAGCTTCATCTATATTAATACCCCTTTAATCATTGCACAATCACATGTCTTCTTTACTTAAGAGGAGAAAGTACATTCAACAGCAGCAGCTAACTCCAATCTGTGCTTCCTAATACTTGAAAAACTCACTGCACTGAACAGGTGTCAGGAAATTTTTACAATATAAGACCAGACAGTAAATATTTGAAACTTTGTAAGTCATATATTCTTTAGCAGCTACTCCATCCTGCCACTGTCACAACACTATAGATAATATTTAAATGAATGGCTGATAAATATAAGTTTACTCATGGATACTGACATTTGAAGGTCATGTGATCTTCATGAACCTTGAACATTACCACTGTTACAGGTTGAATTGCATCTCCCAGAAACTTGTTTTGCAGTTCTACTCCCCCCCCCTGTACCTATGAACGTGACCTTCTGGAAACAACATCTTTGCATATATCATCAAGTAAGATGAGGGCAAGATGGTGGCCCTAACTGAATACAGCACCTGTGTTCATAAGAACATGTAAACACCACCTAAAGCTATGAGCAGAGAGGATAACATGATGTAGATGCGGAAGCAGAGTATGGAAACTGTGCACACAGACTCCCAGGACCAACAGCCCCACCAGAAGCCAACAAAGAGGATCTGCATCACCCACCTGACAATTAGAATTTGAACTTTTAGCCTCCAGAGCAGGGAGAGAAAGCATTTCTGTTATTCTAAGCTATCTAGTTTGTAGTGCTTTGTTACACTATTGGTAGGAAACTTGCAACATCTTCAGGTTTTTTTCAACTATTTAAAATGGTAAAAGTCCTTTTGAATTCTCTAGCCAGACCTGGCCTGTGGGCTATACTACTCAGAACCGCTGTCCCCTCAACATGATTTCCACTAAGATATCAGTGTACTCAAGCATTGCCCCCAAACTCAGAGTTTTACCTCCACACTACTAAATTTCAGTAATTCCAATAACCTTCCCTTCTTCTTCCATTAATAGCTTAATAATACTTAAATTATATTTTCTTGTTCTTTTTCTTCTTCAGCTACCTATTAACAACTTTATACATAGTTAACAACTGTTTTTTACAAAGTTGTCTCAATTGGGATAATTGTGTAATTTCTTTCTCCTGACTGGTCTCTAACTGGCACCATTCCTTTCTAAAAAATTCTTTGAGATTTTCTATGAAGCACACTGATCTTTGGATGTCTTGGTAATTGCCACAATTAATTTTAGGTAATTAAGGCAACTTCTCACAGTCAAAACTTCTGATACAAAAGTCACAAAATTTGACAAAAACATTTACCAATAATCATTCTTCTTTTAATAGAAGTATTACCCCTGATAATTTCTAAGTACTTTAAAATTAAAGGACAATAATATTTTACATTGAAGGTGGAATCAATACTGCTAGTGTCTTACAACATTAAACACTTACCTACTTTTGACCAGGTAATTGCATCATAGGTGTTTATCCAAGAGAATCAAAGACACATATTAAATGAAGAGACTGTAAAAAAATATTCACAACTTTTAGTAGCCAAAAATCAGGAAATAATCCAAATTTCCATCAACAGGATAATGGATAAACAAACTGTATCAGTATAATGCAATACTACCCATCAACAAATAACTATTGACAGACAAAATAAGACAGATAACCTCAGAAAAATGTTGAACAAAAGAAACAAGGTACAAAAATTATACATTCTTACATAGGAGAAATTAGCTTTTATGCTTTATAGCACAATAAGGCAATTACAGCCTGCAGCAATTTATGATATATTTCAAAATAAATAGAACAGCAAAAACTTCACATAGAAATGATAAATATCTGTGCATATTCACATGCTAATTCCTCTGATTTGATGTTACATTGTTTCAAATTATTGTTAGACCCCATAAAGATGTACAATTAAAACTTTAAATAAAAATCATACATAGTTTTTTATATTAAGTTCAAGGGCAGATAAGATAATATTACATAAATTAGAACAGTTCCTTTACTTATTTAAACCCCACCTGTATTTTCTTATCAGTAATACGTATCTTCACATATTTTTCTTGTTTTCAAGTTGAATTTCTACAGTTAAATTTTGACAGTTGTTTATTGAGGAAGAAATGTGAACCAGGAAAGGCAGAATGGAATTTGGTGTTGAGAAAAATGCATCATAATTTAGCCATTTGACAGAGGCTCATACATCTATCAAAGCACATTGACCTATATTTTAAATGTGTGGATTCTACTCTATGAATTTCTTTTTTGTTGAATTTACTGATACATTTTTGGTATAAATTATGATCACATTCATTATGGATAATTTGTATCTGTTCATGATGTATCTTGATTCTCATTTTTTCCCATTCTCCTTCCCTCCCTGTAGCCCCTCTATCCTCCCCATGTACATGAGAAAACTCAGAGAATAAATTTTAGAGAATAATTTGAAAACAATCTAAGTGATCATTAATAAGAAAATTAGTGAAATAATTATGGCAACATGTAGCTTTTTTCTTTTGTAATGAAGTAATTAAAAGTGTTACAAAACATTTTCCTGGATCTATTATTGAACTTATTAAAAAATAAGTCACATATACATAATCACTATAAGAACATACTGTTAAAAACTCTATAAATGTGTGCAAAGAAAAAATGTGCACAAATGAATATAGAAAACATCTAAAAGGATCCATCTAAACTGGTAAAGTGGTAAACAGGAAAGGAATGCTAAAATGAGAAAATATACAGAAGAATTTTTACTTGAATTTTATAATCACCACAAAAATCTAGATTCTGGAATAATGGTTGATATAACATAGATAATAAATAGTTTGTTGAATAAATGAATGGATTAACAAATTAATAGTTTCTATAACTTTAAAACAAAAATTTCAATGTAAGAAAATATAAATAAGTAAAAACAGTAGAAATTCTAAAATCTGCCTTTCAAAGGAGTATTTCCTCTATTTTAGTATATGGATATATGCCAAGCTGTTTCTTTTATTTACTTTGTGATTTATAAAAATGATATTTATTTATTATGTGTAACATAATGTTTTGATATATGTTTTCATTGTGTAATTGCCAAATAAAGCTAATTAACATCTGCATTTCTTCATACACTTTTCTTTTTTCCTTGTGTATAGTAAGAATACTTAAAATCTATTCTTAGCAATTTTCAATTATACATTATTATTAATGATAATCAGCGTGTTGTCCAATAGATCTTCTGAACTAATTCCTCCTATTTAGCTGGAAGTTTTGATCTTTTATATCCAATTTTTAAAATAAACTATTAATACAATATATAGTATTTTGTCAATTAGTTACTTCCAGTCAAAGATGTACCAGGACATCTTTCTATACCAATGAATATATAAACAAGTAACTTTAATGCATGTGTTCTATCCTAATATTTTATTCTAACATAATTTTCTATTTGATTTAATGTACTTTTTATTCACTCAGTAAATCATGGCTTAGAGCATACAACACTTTAGGCAGGTGCTCAGCCAGGTGAAAGAACTAGTCTGAGGTGGTAAAACTATGGTACTTTCATGCATCTTGACTCTAGGAGAGGAAAGAAACTATGCAAGTAAATACAAAGATAAGGACACAATTTCAAAATACAATTTGTTTGAGAATTAACTGAAGATAAAATAATCAAATGCCATCTATTTGAGAGTGGAAGCTAAGCTTTTAGGATCGGTTGACTTTAAACCAAGATGAAAGAGCAGAGAGCTTTGCTGACACAGATACTGAACCAACAGAGGGTGCACTCTTTGCAGAACAGAGAAGCCAGAACTCTAAAACATGACAGTCAGGGAAGAGGGGGAGCCAAACTCAGCTAGAGTAGAACTTTCTTTTTTTTTTTTTTTGAGACAAGGTCTCACTTTGTAGTTCAGGCTGGCCCTGAGCTCAGCCTCAGACTCACATAACAGCAATCCTCCTGCCTCTGCCTCCCGAGTGCTGGGATTACAGGCATGAGCCACCACGCCCAGCACTATGGTATGTGATACTGATTGCTGCTGGCCCCGGCCCAGAACTTTGAATTATTATTCTAAGTGTAAAGAGAAGTCCCTAAAGCTGTGTTTATTGTTTCATTGTTGCTATCACTGTAGTTGTTTTGCCTCCCCCACTTATGTACAGATACAGACCACAATTTTTCCCAGAATTGGTTGTGAAAGAAGGAACAAAGTACATGGAAGAATAAGCTGAAGCTTTCCTGGTTTGGAGGAATGTTCAAGAATGAGAACTGCTACCCACGAATAACAGCATTACAGAATTATTTGGTGAAGGGACATGCTGGGAAGAGGGAAAAAGTATCTTTTGCTGCATTGGAAGGCACACAATATTTCACATCTAATCATGAGGTCTTTGCAGAACCCCTAGGGAGAAAACCACAGAGTTAAAACATGTCCACACCCCTATCAGAACCATGGTGCAGGGAGGGCCTGTGAGGACTTGCTGGTGAGCAGCGGTATGTGGGGATTTCTTGCCCTACCTGTCTGCCCTCTTGAGGCTATAAAAGCCTAAGGAGCCCAGGAAAAGTCAGCTTGAAAATAGCAAAATGAATTTTCATTCTATGTGCATCTTTGCACTTATAAAAGACTACCCAAAAGGAGTGTGCTGGGAGCAGAAAGAAGCCAACATGGAGCTCCATCCTTATATTAGAAATACTGTTATATGCTCTCTGGAAGGTGATGAAATACCTCCCCAAACGTCTCTGGTAACATTTCCTGTCTGACCATTCACTGTTTGTAGCACTTATATATTGCTAAAAATAGCTTTATAAATATACCACCAATGGTTGGGGCTGCTGTCCTAAATCTTCAGGAAACAGGAGCCTGATAAGAACCTGAAAGTATTAATTCTGAACGAGAGATGGTTTCATGTGGGTTCACCAATAATTTTTAAACTAGCACAAAATGCCATTTTTCTGGCTTTGTTCTATACCAAATGTGCGTACAACATTCCTAAATGTTTGAGAATGTGACATGTCTTTTTCCTTAAGGAATAAAAACAGAAAGTTTCCAGTGACTTAAAGAATTGGTGTCTGTAACTTTCTGCTAGGAGAGATAAAGGAAATCGTCATAACAAATGTAAAGGTCTGAAATTCCCACAATGCCTTTCTGCTGCTCCAGGCCACAGAGTTCTTCTCCAGACTCATTCAGCATCTGTTTGTTCTATACAGAGTAAGTGTCTTGTATGGTATCCTGGACCTCGGCCAAATCCTAGAGGAAAAATTCTCTTAATCTTTTCTATACTCCCCACATAAAACTGGTACAGTGCTAGCTTTCATTGGGCATTCCATGAGTGTGCATTCATAAAACATCAGGGCCCCTAAAAGTTGGGGAAAGGATATGGAATAATATTTAAAAGAGAAACATGTTAAAAGATAAGCTGTTAGAAGAAGACCTTACAATAGTTCCATGGTCATTAGATCACTCTATGATATTCACATTCTAAAGGAGAGAACCATACTGTGGTTGAATTTTTAATGTTTTCTGGGAATCCTCCAGCTGCAGGTTTGTCTGGATGATAGAGGTGAAGATAAAGATTCTAACCCCAAGAAGAATAAATCCCTCGATAATAAATGTGAACACTTCATCACACTCACAGCAGCCCTGGCATAAGGTTGCCCAAGTGCCTCTTTCAGAACCTCAGAGACCATAGAGGAACTCAGGCCCTCAGAGGATTTGGGCCTCTCTGAGACACTACAACAGGCAGCCATGCCCGCTGCGCCTTACTCATTGGCCACCTTATTTCTCTGTACTGTTTCCAACCAGCCAGATCACCGCAGCACTCACTGTTTTCTGAGAACAGGCCCCAGACAAGACAATTGTATTAATATGGGTTTAATTCACACAAGAAGAGAGATCTAAACGGAGCCCTGAACTAACCACTCCTGCAGGGACATTCAAGGAGCAGCAGCTGAAGTAGATGATGTCATGGCAAAGGGAGACAAGAGGCAAAAGATCTCAAAACCAGATTTTGAGGAACAGTTAAAGGAAACTACAAGTTTTTAAGCTAGAAAGGAGAAAGAATCATACCTGTTCTGTAGAACTTGAAAGAAGAAGGTATATGAAAGATGTTAACCAACTCAGAGATACTCAGATGGCAGGATTGGAAATCAATTAAGGAAGCACACATAAGGCAAATGTCTTTTCTACTGTCTCAGAAAACAGACCCTAATATGGAAAAGTTTAAGTATTTCTGCTTTATTTGGGAGTAAATCTCACATAGAAATACAAGGCAGGGAAGGAAGAACAAAAAAAGTACAATGCTATGTTACCAAGGTATCCACAATTCCCAAAGAAACAACAGGTCACATAGTCACACACACAAACACACACACACACACACACACACACACACACACACACACACACACACGAGCAGAATGACAGGAGGAAGGAGAGCTAGCAATTTATCTTTTGGGTCCTTTCTGTCTCCCACTTCCCGTTTCACACAACTACCCTTATAGTTAACCGCCTCTTCAACAGGCACCAAGAACCTGCCAGAATCTAGTGGTTTCCAGAGTCTGATGCAAGTCCTGTAGGCCCCACCACACAGATGTGACCAAGAGTCCTGACCCCAGCCCTCACATCTACAAGTGAGTAGACCAGAAAGGAAGCAGATGTCAAGGTGTTATCAACTACAAGATAGAAGGAAGTGGAGCTTGCATAAGATGTGGCGGGAGGATGGCTAAAGTGTTAGTCCCTAGACCACACCAGCACGACACAGAAGATGCAGTTGTCTAATCTCCCAACCCATCTTACAGTGGTAACAGCCAGTGCTCCTCGAACAGGACATAGTTACAGATACCCAGGGATCTTGTCAAATGAAGGCTGATTCAGCAGGTCTAGGAGAGCACTTAGATTCAGTGTTTCATTTAACTCTCAGCTGATGCTCTGCAGCTACTCTCAGGCTACACCCTGAATAACAAGTGATGTTCTGCTTCACAAAGTAGCAAGTGTTACACCCCTAGGTGTGTTTTAGCTGATCTGGCATTGCTTGATCTTCTGCCACAAAAAAGTCAGGATTTTGCAGAAAGGTCTTTTGCCTAGATTCATCAACATCTTGAATTTGGTACGTTTTTATAGTAGATGTGCATAAGTGATCACTACAGAACCTTCCAAATTCAGTATTTTTATTTTCCAAAGTGCAGCCTGATAAGTATTAAATATATGATGAATGAAAAATTAGTTAACAAAGAAGAAACACGTAGCTTAGCTTCTACCTCTTGCTCATTCTCAGTGATGACTTGACAGTCCTGGAGCACAATGAGCTGAGGCCTTGATTGAAACTTAGAGCTTTATTTAATGACATTAAGCAGGAACAGATGTAATTCAGTTGGTAATTTATGTGATTGATGTTTTTCTCGTCGCCTCCCTTTCAATATATTTCCTCATCCATAAGAAGCACTGAGAAGAAATGCTGAGATGTTAAAAGGTATAGACATGACATTAGGATCATTAGAGACTTACTTGGTCCTCCAGAGATTTACTGAACTTGAGTTAAATTTAAAGTGAAAATCCAATCATTTCACTTCACTCCTTGGTGAATAAAAACCAGAAGTACATCTCCTCAGTACAAGCACCTTATGGAATGTGAGTTTCTGGATAGCTGAGTTTCCCATAAAGACAAATGTTTAGAGCTACACATATGTTTTATATATATATATATATATATAAATGCAAATTTTTTCAACTACCACTTTAAACAGCTCTACACATTTGAATTACACACATCCATTTCTTTTACTTTTCAACGAATTTCTCCAACTCATCTTTTATCATCAGGGAGCACAGTAGCCTCTTTTAAGGCTCATCTTACATGTTGGCCTTTGTGCTCAAAAGCGAGGGTGCTCACGCTGCAAAGGGAGAGGGTTTGTGCCCAAGGCTGGGCAGACATCAATGAGTCATACGGGCTCATGACTGCAGCTGCTCCTCTCCGCCACATGGCGGCACTGTGGAAAACTGGCTTTACCGGGTCGGCTTGCGCCTCTCCTGGTCTAGATCCAAGTAGAAGTTTTCTGCTGCTCCCTGAAAAAGGCTATGACCTGTCCCAGTGCTGAGCTGACACAGGGTTGGTGCAGTTTGTCCTTTGCTCTTTCAACACACACTCATGAACATGTGCACGCACTTCCCCAGAAGCTGCCCAACCACACAGATATGTTCAGGACTTCTTCCAGTATCAATCACTTCCCAGAGTCAAAATCATTTTTTTTTCTCTCTTCCCTCTGACAAGTGTATACACGTAGCTCTTAAAACCTCAAAACGCTAAAGGTCTCATGACAGCTCTCTTTTCTGTACAATCTACATCAACCTTCCTTAGGAAAGCTCACTTTGGTGACTTTGAGATGCTCTCACTCAGCCTGATTCTCACTTCCATGAATTTTTTAGATAAGTTGCCCTGGATATACTTCGCCTTTGCATTCGTGTGTCAAGGCCTGCAAGATTATGGACTCAGCTTGGTTTGTCTTTTTAAGTGTATGAGAGCTGTTTCCAATATAAAAAATAAAAAGCCAGAAAAGTAATGTGACTTATTTCATATTACAAAGCTAGTGTTGGGGAAAGCCTTGATTTCTAACCCATCTGGCCTCCACACATAAACTCTTTGAAGTTTGGTGGCCTCCCTGCATCACTGGTGTTGTCTGAGGCTGTCATCAACTCTTCTCCAGCTTTACTATTCTCTCTTCATTTCCTATTTTTGCATACATATCATTATGATCCAGCTAAACTTGATGACTACTTTTTCTCCAAAAATGAGCTCGACTTCCCAATCTCTGTTTTTTTTCATGCTGTCTCTATGTTCCTAAATTATCCTCTATTTCATCTCTGCTGTTTGAATCACAAGCATTCCTTGAGGGCTGCCCACAAATTAATTCCTCTTGCAGGTCTTTCATAAGCTTTCTCACTGAATTTGATCTTTTCCCCCTTTAGGCCCTCTTACATGTAGTATTTTCTGCATGCTTTTCTTACAGTAATTTTATCCCCAAATTGCAGATATTTGAGGACATCTTGAGGTCCATGACATAGCACTTTAATTTTTTATTTACTGCAGTGGTATCCAAGAATAACATCTTATACTTAGTAGGCAGTTAGCAAACATGTGCTGACTAGAATTTCAGAGCCAAAAGCATTCCCAAACACTTAGTAAGGTCCCCCCTTCAATCTAAACTGCATCCTTCTTAGCATGCTATAATTGTGTGAAGATTAGAAACAAAAAAAGAAATACATGGCCAGGGGATTTGGCTCAATGGCACAGTGCCTGTCTTATAAGCACAAAGGTCATGAGCTCAATCCCTGAACTCAAAAACAAAAAAGACTAAGAGAAAAAAAAAGAAATACAAAATAAGAAGGAAAGTATTATTTTGAGGACAATTTTGATAGGTTTTAAAAGTCCCAAATAGTTTCAAGAGTAAGAAGTTTATACTGATATATTCACATCACTGAAGTCATCCATTTTTGCAGAAAAATGGAGAATTAGGGATAGTGAGAGAGAAGGTATCATTTCAAACAGCTGCTCATATTTTTGTCTTTGAAGACAATGACATCACTATCACTTGATAGCTTACTAAGCCCCTTCTCGATCTCTTTATCCTGGAGTACCCCCTTTGGAGTTGGTCCTAGCTTTTCTGTTATTCTCTATCTACATCTCTTCCCTAGGAGGAGAGCTTTTGCCACCTGAGCAACTTATACTCCACTAAGAACTGGCTAGTAAGGGGTAGAGACAGAGACTTGGTTATTGTCACTTAACCATCATCATAATGTAATGTATTTCCAACTTCTGATGATGACAGAAACTTTTAGTCTGTGAGTAACAGGTAGTAATAAGAAGGAAGAGCCAGATGTTTCCTGGGATATGTGACAATTTGCTAGACTGGTAAATAAAATCATTTTTTGTTTGCTTACAAGGTATAAGCAGAAATCATCCTGAACCAATGTCCTCTTTTCTGCTTCTTTTTTCTTTTTTTTTTTATGATTATCAGAAAATTCAAGACCTCATAAGGAAAATAAGTGCATGCTCATGCATACTAAATGATTTGTCTTTTTAGGCCATTTTAAAGGTAGAAGGAAAATTTTAAAATGCAACCAGCTTTTATGCTTATTTATTATCTAACTATTAATTAGAATTCTGCCACTCAGAACACATGGAAGGCTGATTGCTATGCATTCTTCTACTATGGACTATAGTCACTAGGTATCCAGTAAAAAGCTAAACAGGCCTTTCCCCTAGGGAACATAATGCTGGGATGTGTGCAAGAGAAAGTGCATGTGTGTCTAGGTGTGAGGATACGAGTATGTGTGCATGTGTGAGAACATAAGTGTGCATATATATGTATCAGCATGCATACATGGAATATATAAACTGCTCTCCTTACCTTATTCTAACTGCTGACCTTTCTGGTTTCCTTCTGGGAAAAATAACCCAAAATTTCAAATGCATAGGTTGAACAGGACTTTTCACTGCTGTTAGGAGCTATACCAGATTATCCTGCAATAGTGAGAATTACGAACGATATCTAATATACGGCAAGTGTGAAAGAGAAAACTAATGTAATTTACTTCCTTTATAGAAATAGATGTAATGATTTTTAACACCCTTTTAAAGCTTGAGGCCCATCTCAGAACCCTTTTTATTTAAACCTTTATAAGAATATATAAATCACATAATTTATAAATTGTTTCCTCCTAGAAAAAAAATATTTGGCTGGTTCAGAACTTTCCTTCATTAATTTGCTTATTATGTCAAATAGCCAAAAAACACAAAATATCTGAGATAAGAAAGGAGAACTCGGGCCAGGGATTTAGCTCAGTGGATCTGGCTCCTGCCTTGCAAGTGCAAGGTCTCAGTTCAATCCCTAGTAACCACATGTAACAATATCAAGTATGGTGATCAAGCCTGTAATCCCAGCACTTGGGAGGCAGAGGCAGGAGGATTACTGAGTTCGAGGCTGAGTTCAGGATCAGCCTGCACTACAAAGTGAGACCCTGTCACAAAAAAAAAAAAAAAAGAAAAGAAAAAAGAGAAATCAAAGCCACATTATCAAGGACCCTAAATAATAGTAATCACCTTGTCAGGAAACATATTTCAGCATTCAGTTATATTTATTTATACCATGTAATATAGTACTGACTGTCATATTACTATATAGTAAAATGGAGATTGAGTTTTAGAAGCGGAAACAAATGAAATATTTTTGAAAGTATATAATATCCTTCCATCTTAGAATTTTTATAACTGATAGCAGCAATATTTAGTGACAGTTATACAATTAATCACATTTTATTGTTCATGAATTTGGTTTTCCTTCACTTTCTGAAATCATGGTTTCAAATGTCTTATAGACTTAGTGGTCTCACACTATTGTCAACTAGTATTTCCAGGCATTGTGCACAGTGAAGGCACACTGCTAAGGAGAGCAGTTATGAATTTATATGTATTTACTATGCTGCTACCAAGTCCACCAACACTGGGTGACCTAACAGCAGAAATACTTTTGCTCACAATTCCAAAGACTGAAAGTAGAGGATTGAACAAAGGGTCAGAGTTAGTTCCTTCAGTGGAAGATCTCGTACTGGTCTCTCTCCCTTGGCTCACAGATGGCAGTCTTCTCTCCATGTCTTCAAGTTGGCCCTCCCTCTAGTCATACCTCTGTGCATGAGATAGACACAATGATGTTGGATTAAAGATCACACTTATCTTTCTCATTTTACTTATCTCTGTAAAGACCCTATCTCCAGAAAAGGTCACTTTCTGAGCACTCAGGGGATAGGATCTTAATGTTTAAACTGGGTGGGGAAGAGATGGAATTCAGCCCATAACAAAGTTCATATCTCAACTACTTAGTTTAGAATCTTGAAATATAGGTCAACTTCGATCAGATGTCATCAGCTCTTCTACTGACTTCTTTAGTGTTCCTTAATATTCCCTTTATTGCATGGTTTTGTTATACAAATGAGATCTTTATTCATTTAAGCAATGTTCATATAAACTTCAAGACATCCTAAATCTGAAAGAAAATAAGTGGATAATGGCACTTGAACCTCCACCAGGGCACCATGACCGTCTGACATTCAGGTCATTTGAGGGCCCTGCCTGTGTCGGCGTGGCATGGATGGAAGCTTCTGCGAACACGTGAGATGTAATACCTTTTCCAGTGTGCTAATGAACTGTCCTGTGAGTGTAATCACCCCTGTTTGGAGATCTCTAATCAAAGCCACATTTTAAAGAAACTATTATATTTATACTCTTTCAAATTCATACTGGGAAAGTTCATTATTAATAGAACTTTGGCTATAAAGTAGGCTATGAAATCATGTCACAATCAAACCAAAATCCAAAAGGCACAAGAACTTAGGATGTCCTCTTCCTTTTTCCGTTGTCTCCTGTGCACAAGCCTTTAATTATTCCCAATGGTTTAGGGCAGTCGACTCAGGCAGAGGCTCCAGCAGCGCTTCCTTGGTTCTGTGAATGAGGCTTTTCAGTCCACAGTGTTTGGAACATTTATGAACATATCATTTAGAGGATCATTATTGCCTGAGTCATGGTTTGATGCAATCTGTAGAATAATGTAGTAGGAATCGTTTCTTCATCAAAGTCACAAAATAATACTGATGATAAGTTGGGAATAAAAGATGCCAAATAATCTGCTCAACTCAACAGGCTGATGCCCTCCCTCAGCACTCCAGGCATTGAAGACTCCACAGAATAGAGCTGCAGAGGTAAATCTCCTTTATGTCCAGTGAGTTTGGCTAAAGGTACTGTAGTTCTGGGAGATGAAATGGACACCTGAAAGAGCAGCAGAGCAGTGGCCAGATGACAGTCGGAGCAGGTCTGGGGCCTACCAAAGGGAAAGGAACCATGGCAAGGAAACACCCTACCGAAGTCCTACATTGTCCTCAAAGCCCGTCCTGCAGTCCATAAGCAAAGCTGCTACAAAATCCAACTACAAGGAAAATGCAATATTTCTTATCCTTTGGAGATAATGTAAACTGCCACAGAGTAATTACTTTCTAAGTAGAAAGGAAACAGACTTGATGGGCACTACAGCTACACTTACTAATGGTAATACTAAAATACCATCTTTGTTTCATTGTACATGTTTCTATAATGAGGCATGTCTCATTACATCATGATTTTTTTAAATGCCAGCTCATCTTACTGGATTACAAGTTCATTGAAATCAGGGATCTTAGCTAATCCCTGTATTTCCATTGTCAATACAGATCTTGACACCTAATAAGTACTGAAGAATATTTTATAGACAGAATGAATAAGAACCCAGTGTGTGTTGAACATGTTTAAAAGTCTCTGTTGTTATATGCAAGATCTCACAATACATCTCTCAATTCCTCAGCAATGCTTTCATTTTAAGGATGGGTAAAGTGTGCTCACTGAAGATAACTCACTTGTCCAAGGTCTCAGAGCTTCTAGCAGCAGACACAGGATGTCTACTTAGAACAACTGATGCCAAGTTTGGGTAGTACTTTTCTACCACCCTGCAGCAAAAGAAGTACTTGTGCACAAATATAAGGGACACAGGAGTAAAGTCATGGGATGTTAAATGAGAGGTTCAGGATCTGTGGCTTGCTATAGTAAGCTCACAGAATGTTGAGAAGTGCGGCCAGCCATTCTGCACCATCATTTAACAAAGTTTATGAAGAAAACAACAAATACCTGCCAGGCTTTAAGTCACAGGTAGCAACTCTCATCCAACAATGTGGCTTGCTCCTGGCCTCCAGGAGCTAGATAAGGCCTGAATGGTTACCAGATGATTGAGAAATTATGTGTGATAAGTGAGTTCTCATTGCATTTCAGATCTTTGCCCCCAGGAAACAGGCACTGTACTAGTTCGGCTTATGGTCACCACCTTTGCCTTGATTTTCCTCAAGAAACTACCAAAAGATGTGCATGAGCCTTTCCTTTCCCCAGGGTCACATAGGCAGTTCCTGGGGGTTCTGGAAAGGATTTTCTAGAAGAAGAATGTTGAACAATCTGAAGCAGAGAGGCTCAGAGAAAGATGGACATGGCTAGAATTCTAGTTACTCTCTCACAGCCTGTGTGGCTCTGTACAAATTACTTAACCTTACACAAGGCAGAATCAATGCTAATGTCTACATCATAGGGATTCTGAGCAAACTGCAGTGAAATATTGGCAATAATAAGATAATTCCTTATCTCGGAGTTCCAGAATTTCTATGTGTCCTCAGATTTTTCCAAAAATAAAAAGTATCTGAGAATATAATTTCATGTTTCCATTTTGTTAATAACCTAAATAAAATGCAAACATAGTCATCTCAACCAGATGGACATGAGATTCCACTGGCTGACTGTGTGTGTTTCTACATTGTAGGTTCAGCAAGCCAACAGAAAGATATAGTGCCACATATTTTGCAAGATTTTGTAGCAGTTTCAACAGAGAAAAGTGAAGGGAAAAATCAAGCTGTAGTATGGCCAATAGCAATGTTGAAAATTTAACCATTTAAGACCTGTGCCTTTGCTAAATGTAGTATTTATGTTGCCAGAAAGTGCACAATAAACACTTTGCTAAGCAACATTTTTTCATTTTTCATTCTAAGTTGATTAACTCAGTAATTATTAAAATAGAAAAACTGATTATAAAAGAAATGCCCACTATTTAAATAATGATTTACAATGACTAAAATGATCAAGACAAAGCCTAATTATGCCCAAAACATCTTTCCACTCATATACTCAGCACTGACAATTTAAGTTCAACAAAAATCTGTTCCTTAAATTGTCATTAATTTGAATTTTATTTGTTGTAGCTTAGTTTTTATTTAATATGTAATTTTTTGGTTTTTATAATTGTGCAATATATCTAGCTTATAGCTTTATGTATTGAAGTAATTTTAGAAATAAAAAGTAATATGCAATGCTAGAAATCTAAGACAATTCATTTTCTTTAAAGCTATATATACTGAAGATTACTCAAGCCAAACATTGAGCAGGAGTCCAAAGTCCTCTGATGTGGAAACTAATAACTCTAGGATATAGGAAAGAGAAAAGAGAGTGATGAGATGATCCCAGATCATTATAAGACTTTTCATTATAATCATTACAGAATTTTTATCAGCAGAGAAATTCTAGATGATCAAGAGCGGAATGCCATCATGTAAATTCAGGCTATAAAGGGAAGCATCTCACACTTTGCCTGGCTGCATCTCATTACTCAGAAGCCAGTAAGGGTGGAAAAAGCTAGCAGTTACCACTTAGTCAAATAAGAACTGTCATCCAGGAAGATTCATTGCAAAACTGCCCTTCATATTTTTAAACTACAAAAAAATACACATCAGAGTAATTAACACAGTGGCTTATTGTGGGAAACCAGCTGAAAAATATTTCCAAGTGACTGATGACAGCTCCTACTGTTTCTAAGCCTAAACAATGACAAAGATATTTCCAAGTACCAGGGAAGGTGGGAGAGATGACTTTTTAACAAGTAGTTTTATTCTTAGACTGGCAACCTCTTTCCCTCTAAGAATGAGCAGTGTGTCCTCTTTGCATTTAAATTTGCTCTTTTAATAATCATGATATTCCAGAGGACGGGCAGAAGTGACAGTACTAGAGCAACAGAGGTCCCATTTCTGTAACTGGTGCACTGTGCTAATTTAAAGTCTGGTAGAGTCATATAAGACTGAGTCTAAGTTGTAGAGTACAGAAACTGTCATGTAAGCTAAGGCAGCACAGCACCATGAAAGGCCCACAGCCTCCCGCCACCCTCAGGGATTCCTGTAGGTGGCGCAACACGGTGGATGCCTTCATCACTCTTCAAGGTGTTTTCGTTAAGCTAATCAAATGTATTAATACATTTTAGTTTTACATTATAATCACATTCATCACAGAATTTTAACTTCTACATGATATATATTGTTTCTTTTTTTCCCATTCTCCTTTCCTCTCTTGAACCACTCTTCCCTTCCTTATTTACAGCTTTGTTTCCATCTTTCCTTTCTTTCTCATTTTTTCTTTTCCCTCCTTTCCTTCTCCCCTACTCCGTCTCTAGCTTCCTTCCCCATTTGAATGTTTTCTTTCTATCTCACAGTAGCTTTTGTACATTTTGGTTCTTATTTACACTTCTGGTTTCTCACACCAGAGAAAACATCAGATATTTGCACATATGTTTCAAATTTATTTCACTTAAAATTATGGCCTCAAAGTACATCCATTTGGCTAGAAATATCTCGCTTATCCTTTTTATGGCTTAATCGGTATTTAAAAAAATCTACCCAACTTATTTATACATTGATCAGCTGATGGGCTGTTTCCAAGATTTAGGTATTACAAACTGGTTGCTATAAATGTGAGTACTAATATATCACTGTGGTGGGATATTTTTCATTCTTTCAGGAAGATACCAATAAGGGGTACGATTAGGTCAAATGGAACCTCTAGTTTTAGTGACTTGAGGAATCTCCACAATGATCTCCACAGCAGCTGCACTAGTCTACATTCCCATCAAGAGGGGAGAATGATTCCTTTTCCCCCACAGCCCCACCAACACTTGCTATTGGCTGATTTTTTGACAATATCCATTTTTTCAGCAATTAGATGAAATTGTAGTGCTTTTTAAATGTACATCTCTCAAATGACAAGTGTTTTTACCCTTTTAGTTTTAATATGAAAGAAGCTTCACAAGTAAATGAAGTGTTATAGATCAGAGGGTGGGACCTAATCCAACAGCAAATACACAGGATGCCCACAGATGCCTGGGGGAGAACATGGCTCAGGAACCACAATAGTGACTCACTACAGCAACCATGTGTCTCTTTCTCAAATATTGCAACTGAAGGTTTAGATGGAAATACAAAGATACAAAAAGGACAGAGACATTTGAATTGGGCTGGGGCAGTTACCGGGTCCCACTAAACCTTCAGTACTTGAGTTTAATTGCAGCACTGGCATTTTATGATCAATAAGTACCTTTGGGGTTACAGCTCAGGTACTCATCTCTAAAAAAGTTCACCATCCTGCTCAAAAGGAAGAAAAGGTCAATTTCTGAATCTAGGCAAACCACACATCATCAGGCCAGTCATTCCACATGCTGAATAACACCACGTGTTCCCAAACACACCCCAGTTTCTAGGAGGCCGCCCTGTCCTCTCTGCCCTTCAGTGGCTTGTCACATAAATCCAGGTTATGCAACTCTTCCTGGGATGATCAATTTCTCTTTTTCACAACTATGTTTGTAAGAGACCTTCTCCATTATTGTGAACAAACTGTGGGATCTCTTTCTTGCCTCTCAAAAGTTTAACACTCAGTCGACTCCTGATAATTATTCAACAGTGATTCTTTCACTGTTGTATGTCAACATCACCTGTGAGTTTTGCTACAACAGATTGCTGGGCTTCATCCCCAGAGCTACAGATTTACCA
Organism: Petromus typicus; assembly: GCA_004026965.1. Lineage (NCBI taxonomy): Eukaryota > Metazoa > Chordata > Mammalia > Rodentia > Petromuridae > Petromus > Petromus typicus. The sequence goes on along the minus strand of PVIR01010520.1, from coordinate 4,254 downwards.
GGTCTCCTCAGGAGCCCAGGACTTTTGCTGTGATGTTGACATTGTCATCCAAAGGCCACAGTTCAAGAACTGCTGGTTTGGAGCTTGCTACCTCAGTTATAGACAGTGCAGGAGACTATCGGGAGTGTAAGATCTCAGAGTCTACATGGGCTCACTCATCAAAACCTCACAAGACCCCACAGGTGATACTTGCACTCATAAGAGTCAGAAAGCATTGCTGGAAATATTGTCCAGACCACCATGCTCTACAGACTCCATGTTGGGGACACAGATATGCTGGTCTTGGTGGCTGCTCCTTTTCTCTGAGATGATAATTAAGCAGCCTGTGTGTGTAACCTAGACATGGAGTTTGTGTAGATCTCTTAGACAAATCTAAGTTGTGAGCCACTTGCCTTTTGCTGATCCACTGACATTTTCTCTTGCCCCATATCAACTTATAATATATCTATTTTTAGAAGGAAAAAGAGCAGTAAGTATAATATTTATTAAATTTACAGAAAAGATAAAGAATTGAGATAACATGGTGTCTGGGCTATTTTGGCCAAGTCAGGCTTCAGCTATAAAAAGTTAAAGAATAAAATGAGATCAACAAAGTAAAATAATTTTTAAACTCAGCAAATATCAGTGTAGCATGGATCTGCTGACCCAGCAAAGGAGTCAAACAGAAAAATAGACTCTCCCCAACTGAGTGTTTGTTCTCTATGTGAAGGGCTTCACTACTGCCTCCTTTCCCTCTAAAGCATGTTTCCCTTTTCTTTGTTTTGTTTTGTTTTAATTAAATATGTGGCTTTAGATAAGTTATTCTGACACTGTTGCACCTAAAAATTCTCAACCAGAAAGCAAGACTGATCTCCAGCTTGTAGTATGTGAACATCAAACTGAATTTCGTACAAAGTACCCAGTGCATACTGGACCATCTAGCAAGTGTACGATAAGTGGTCTATTTGGGAAAACTGTTCAATTAGGTACTTCAATGATTAGGTAGCTAATGATCTATAATGCCCTCCTCAGCACCTGCTAATCTCGCATTAGGCTGAAGAGTGTCCAGGCTTGTTTAGGAAGAGTGAGATAATTCAGCTCACAAAAGCCAAAGGTGAGGCTGGATCCAAACCAGAGTCTGGTCAGCGAGTGCCTGAAAGCCACTGGTCATCCATCAGGAAGGTTTCCTGAGGACTCACAGAGCTGTACAGGGGCAGCCAGCAGCCCTGTCAATCTTACCATAGCTAGACAGCTCAGTATGGGAGCACACTCAGAAAAGGGGGCAACCTAGCAGTTGAAGCACTGTCTCATCACTTGGAGAGCAATGTGGTCTGTGAAGAGCTGAGTGAGCATTTGACATAGGACACAGGGAGATGAGAGATGAAGATGAAAAGTTAAACATAACTCCTTCAAGAGCTCCCACTGTGCTCCTTCCTTATCCCTCTTATTTAAAAAGATACCTCTTCTAATAGAAGTTCTATAATACTTTGAAAATGCTCAGAGGCATTGCCCAACTGGAGTCAATATCCTTTGTGTTCTGATAAGATACTGCCTGGAAGGTAATTAGCTGTCTGCAACTATTTAATTAAGAGATACTGCAATACCTCAGCCTTGGGTATGAAGCAAGTCTACCCAATAAGACTGAAATTGGCAAATAAGAGGATTGACAGGACATAAGAAGATAATGTGTCACCAACTTGAAAATGCATTATTCTAGTGGGTAGATGAGTCTAGCAGAATTCTGTGAATGGATGGGCTTTTCACAATGCCTAATTATTGTCAGAAAAGACAGATAAAGAGTAAAAAGTCCCTTCCAAATGTCGTTCTGATTTACCCTTTTCCTGTTGTGCCAGGACTCCAGTTACTGAAGTCCAAGGGAGGATGAAGGCTGAGAGATCAGCTTGTGTTTGCCATTTGACAGTATCCATACTAACAGTGACCCTGTGTGGACTATTTTAAAAGATACCCTTTCCACCACTTATACATAGCCCTTACCCTTATCCCAGCACCCAGGTTGGATGCTAGCCTCATTCACCCTTTGAGAAGACACAGTCAATCTGCACAGCCCTTGGCCCTCACCCTTCACCCCACCCAAAAGAGTGGAAGACTGGGCTTTGGAAGATCAGCCCTCAAAAAGAAAGGACAAGGTCTCTCCCTACTATTGAAAGGAAAGAACATTCACAACAGGAAGGTCTCATCTGGTGCTTGCCTGTCTACAATGTAAATTTGGTGGTGCCCTGGGTGTTAGCAAATGTCTTCTCACATCCAGACTTTCATTTTCCATCAAAAAACACTGAATATGATGGCTGGATAATTCTGGCTGGAGGATCATAGGTTTGGAGGTCAAGCCAGGGTACACAGAGAGACCCTATTTCAAAATAAACATATAAGAAGGGTGAGAGATATAGCTCAGCACAGCCTAGATTGAATCCTCAATCCCACAAGAAAGAAAGACCAATTTTTCTCTAAGGTACGAATCACCTGCTTGAGCATTGGTGGGAAACAGATGAATAGTCCAGAACCTAGGAGAGCTTATAGACACCAACTGGAGACTATCATATGTGACCTGGTAGCAGTATGTACTCTCTCATCCCACCCACCATCACTTGTGTGTTACTGTGTAATGAGGTTATGGCAAGAGAGTATAAATATGTGAAGAGGATGAAAGTGAGCAAAGAAAGGTAGGAAAGTATAGATTGTCCTTTACAGAGTTGCAGCTTACCTGAACAATGTCCTTACCATCCCCAACAGCTCCTGCCACTCTGTACTCAGCTCACTGTTCTGGGTAACTGTCTGCATACAGATCACTCGGGGCAAGTGTCAGAAACATACCACGGGCTCTTCAATCAGAATTCCCAAAGCCGAGGAGGAAATCTACAATTTCTAACAAGGTCCCCAGGTGACTCTTACATATTCTAAAGCTTTTGAATGACTAATCTATCAGAATAAGTGGCTTACACGGTGGACATTTATTCATCTAGTTTACTTGCTTATGACTTCTTTTACATTTGGAGAGTAGAGAATGAGTCCCCAAAGTCATTTACACAAATACGTATTAGGTAAACCTAGCATAAAATAGTTCCACTTGGCTATAAAGCACAGAATAACTATCTAACTTCCACTAGTCATAAATAATCAGTTCTATGCCTTCACCAAGCAATTGCCATGGAATTGATATGGCACCAAGTATCCAATTTTGCTAATGTCAGTCTGTCTAATATCAGTCATACCTCAAATGGGTACCTAGGGATCATCCAAATAACCTTATTTTTAGTTCCAAGAGTAAAATAGAAAGATACTCTTTGTTGAAAGGAATAGTAAAAGGCTAGTTGGTGTGTAAGGGGACACAGATGAGTAGGTCAAAATGCATCCCTGAACAAGCATTCCATTTCCTGGCCATATGCAGAACCCTCTGCTAGTGCCCTTGGCAGGAGACTCCACGAAGTTGGAGACTGAGGGCTTTGGGTCAGGCCAGGAAGATAATGTACTGTCAAATGCACAGAGTGTATCAGCTTCTTATTGCTGCTGTCACAAATTACCACAAATCTGGTGGTAACAACACAAATATAATATTTTACAATTCTATCAGTTAAAAATGTGATGAGATTTCATTAGGCTAAAAGCAAAACTCTGGAAAAAAATGTGTCCCTTTCTTTTGGCTCTAGGGAAGATGCTTCCTGGCCTTTTATGGTCATAGAGCAGCAATGGCAAAAGTTTTAGAGATCGAGTCCAAACTGCAACCCCAAGTGCACTTATCACAAAGTACCCACATGGCCCATGTGCAGTGTGTTCCCAGAGCTCGGGTTCTGGGGTGACTTGGCTCCCATGACAACAGAGAAGGCTCAGCTCACCTGCTGCAGCACGCATGTCACAGATTTACCACCACTCTCCTTGAGGCTGTCACCACCTCTTGACCTATAAACCTGTTCCTCCATCCTCAGAGTTCAAAGCAAGTCCCACCCATTGCAGACACCTCCTCCCTCTTCCACCTGTGGGAGCCCTCATAAGTGCATCAGACCCATCTTGCTAACCAAGTATGTTCCCCCCATTGCAAAGTCAGCTGGTCAGTAACGTCAGTGCCATCTACAACCTTAGTTCCACTTTATCAGGTAAGGAAGCATAGTCACAGGTTCCACATATTAGGATGTGAACATCTTTGTCAATGTGGGCCTGGAAGGGAGACTATATTGCTGATAGCACAGGAGAACTCTGGCAGTTCTGAGGAGTGAGACTATGAAACTATAAATTGGAAAGTGAAGTGATCAGTAACATGAG
>PVIR01010519.1:0-41418 GCA_004026965.1 Petromus typicus | reverse complement strand
GTCTCCCCACCTCTCCTTACCGGCCACTTGGTGATATCTTCTGGCCACTCATGGGGATCCTCAGAGGAGGGCTCATCACACACCCTGCAGGAACCCAATACATGGTCATTCTGCTCCAGCCCCTGGCAATGGCACCGTCCCACCCAGTCTGTAATAAGGGGAGCAACCTTGGGGAGATGTGGACAAAGGAGGTAGGACGACAGCCAACAGGACTGACCTGGGGTCTTGGTGGCAGACAGAGCCAAACTGCCTCTTGTGACCGCCAAGTTCTGGGGTGCTGGGATGCCTGGGCCACTTCACCCACACTGCCAGCGTGGACTGCAGGGACACAGGGTCAGCCCTTGTCAGAGCCCAACTCTTGCCCAGTTTGGTCAAGGGGCTCAGAGTCAGGAGTCAAAGCAAAGCTACAGAGCTCCTCCTCCATCTCCACCACTTCACCCCACAGTTTACACTCCTAAAATGCACTCGCAGTCGGGAGAGATTCTGTTACAAGTTCAGCAGCGTAATTCCTATTAGTTTAAAAGCTGCCTCTGTGTCCTATATCGGGAAACATGAACTATGCACCTCCGTATCAGATGCTAAGAGCATGCGAGGCACACAGAGGACAGAAGCCAAACCACGACCAAATAAAAAGGCAGTAATCCTGTAAGGACAGAGGAGGGCAGGAGTGAGAAGTCACGACAGTTGCAGGCAAGACCTAGTGCAGCGGCACAGTGCATCAAAAGCGGAACATGGTGGTGCACATCTATAATCCCAGCACTCCAGAGGCCAAGGCAGGAGGATTGCCACAAATCTGAAGCTAGCCTGCACTACACAGTGAGTTCAAAACCATTCTGAACTACATAGCAAGATGCTGTTCCAAAAAAAAAAAAAGAAAACAAAAAAAAGGACACTGAGAACCAAGGGCAGGGGCCATGCAGACACACCGAGCACTCCTCCTCGGAGGTCTGCACGCAGCCCGACCGATCATTGCGCACGCAGCAGGCCGAGTGCTTCTCCCGCTCACGGGCAGCGCTGATGAAGCTATGCACCTGCGGATCCTGGCGCATGCAGGGTGAGAACTTGGCACCCAGGTGAATGAGGGCCTCCTGCAGAGAAGGAGACAGCAGCTGGGGCCCGGGCCCCCCCAACCTGCCCTGCCAGGCCCCGCCCTCAGCCCCCGCCCTCACCGAGCTGGGGCCGATCCAGAAGTTCTCCTGCTGCACGTACTTGACATTCTCGTAAACGCCCCGGTTCCGCAATACCTGGGAACATACTGGGATGAGACCGGGTTTCAAAGCCCTCTGCCTCCCAGTGTGTGTCCTGAGGGGTCCGGGACCCACAGCCACTCATCTGGGTATCAGAGTGGGCGAGAGCTCACCGAGTCCACTGTCTCATGCTGTGAGAAGCCCACGGGTGCGATGCCATAGATGCACACGGCGAGGATGGTGACGAGTGAGTGCACGAAGGTGAGCCAGTAGGTGAAGAAGGGCCTGCAGGGCACAGTGTGAGTCAGCGTCCTCTGCCCAGCTGGAGCCCTCACCCTGTGTGGGCCTGTGTCCGTCCCCAGCCTCGTGTGCACCTGTGGTCATCCATGTCCTCAATTTGACGCTTGACATAGCTGTCGATGCGCTTGCGGTAGGTGCGGTTGGTGAGGCGCCCCACCATGCCCAGCCCATACGGCCGCTTCTCTCGGGCGAAGAGCTTCCGCACAGGCACGGCAATGCGCTGGCCCCGTCGCGGCCCCACTGGGCTCACCACCTCCTGCCGAAGCCGCACCTTGGGCTGTGGGGCCGCTGTGCCACCATCCTTTGGCTTCCGCCAGCCACGCTCCAGGGGCCTGGGGGAAGCTAGTGTGTTCACCACCGCGCCCCAGCAGAGCAAAACAGCGGTCAGTCCCTGTCCTGCCCCGCTGACGATGTGGGGCAAGCCTCTTCCTTACCAGGAAGAACAGCATGGCACCCCTCCTGGGACCCACAAGAGGTTCTAAACCTCGGCCATGTTGACCAGGTCACGTTCCTCCTCCCTGCTGGAGTGGTCCTGCCCCTGGGCTCTGGCATTCCCTGGTACAGAGCAGAGCCTGGGAGCATGCCCAGCCCTGGGTGCTCTGTCCACCAGGAAACTCACTCCATGCAAGCGCTGGAGCATCACTCACTAGGGACCAGCAGCTCCTGGTCCTGCAAAGCTTCTCCCAGCGGCCCCACCCTGTCTGCTGCACTCACAGCATCAGGTGGCTGCGCTCCAGCTCGCTGCGGTCCAGGGCCCCGCCAGTGAGGTCAGCCTGCTCAGGGGCTCGCTCCCAGTCCTTCAGCGCTGCCTCTGATGGGGACTCAAACACCTCATCCGGGTACGTGGACAGCTCCTCGTGGAGGACACCTTCCTGAGCAAACACGTGAGGTCAGGACAGACTCCGAGATGGAGGAGACGGAGTGACGCCACAGGTTCTTCTTACCCGAGCAAAGAAGGATGTGTCCAGCTCATCAGGAAAGTCCACCGTGTCCTCCTCCAGGAAGCTGGCAGGAGTAAAGCTTCGGCGCTGTGCACGGCGCAATGTGCCATCCCTAACCGAGCGGCCCTACCAGCAAGGAGGCAACCTTGGCATCTGGTAGCTGGTTTTGCCCCACCCTCACCTGTGGCCCCTGTGCCCACCTTCACTAGTGCTGCGGCTGCCCGGAAGCTCATCTTGGCCACAGATTCACGCTTGCGTCTCCGAGGGAGCCGGTTGAAACCTGAGCGGGAGCTGGAGAAGGAGCAGAGGGAAGCAGCACCTGGCGTGACGGGAGTGTGTGGAGCACTCAGGCCGTCCGCAGTGTCATCGGCCTGGCGGAAGGCCCGGCCCCGGGCTAGAGGGTCAATGATCTGGCGGAGGCAAGCAGAGGCTAAAGTCAGGAGCGGACAGTACCATGGTGTCTCCCGGCCCAGCCAGACCCGTCGATCCCTCACAGAGAGATCAGGCACTCTCTCACTCTTTGCAGATCCTAGACACCTACACGGCCATCATAGCACCCATAGGGTGCCCTCTCCCTCAGGATGCTCTCCCATCTAAAAGATGGCCCTGGTGCAGTCCCAGGACTTGGCCTCCCAACCCACAATGGCTCTTCTTCCCATTTATCTTAGGTGCTTTCCTGGGACTACCTGATTGCCTTCCCAAACATGAGCTCCTGAGGGAGTCCTCTGGCCTGGCTGCTCTTCCCAGCCCCAGCCCAGAGAACAGTGAGGGCTGCAAGAGTCCGCAGTGGTAGCGCACCTTCTGCATGCCCAGCTGGCATGGCCCCACATACAGCGGAGGTGGAGTCTCGGTACTGGTCAGCGACACATTGTCCTGGCTGGGTAGGTCCAGTTCCCGGATGACCTGAGGCTTCAGCTTCCCATATCGCTGGCTGCAGTGACGGATGCTTTTGCGCTGCCACTTCTGGGTACTGTCACTGTCTTTGCTCACGCCGAACCAATCAGCTGTCCCCCTGACATGGGAGGGACTCAGTACGGGGCGGCCAGACCTCCTCTTCCCAGGGAGGGGGTCTCAGAGGACAACTTCCCAGGCCGCATGCTCTGCCCCAGACCTCCAGGCACTACAGGGGCTAGGGTCTAAGTGAGTAGAATCTACTTATGAGGACAAGTGGGTGCCGCTGTAGCCTCTGCAAAGAGTAAGCCAACTCCAGTGCTCACCAGAGGACATCTTCAGGCCTTACTCAGGCAGGCAACACTTCGGTTCCCAGCCTAACCCTGAGCCCAGGGGAGAAGCTGACTCTAGGCAGTGGCTTCAACCAGGATACTACAGAACTCAACAGGTACCACAGGCCCACACAGGCCACCCACAGCCCTAGGCCATGCAGAGAAACACTGCGAGCACCTACCCTGAGGGGACCCCAGGAAACGCCAACCACTCTGGCAACTCCAAGAGAACACACGACATGCACACACCACAAAACACCAACACACTCACGACCTGCCTGAGGTACCTGAGCAGGGACCAAGAGAGTGACTGGCGCTGTGGGGAGGCCCTGTGGGCAGCTCGGGGACCTGGGAGGGGCAGAGTGTGAACTCGCCCAAACCGTACCTGTCGGCTGTGTTAGGGTGGGGGAGACATAGAAGAGAGGGTGTGAAGGGAGCAGAGAGGGTTGAGGTGAGAGCAGTCGGGTCCCAAAACAGGTGGCCAGGGTGGCATGGAGACCCAGGAGAGGAGTGACCGAGATAGGAGGAGCCCCTGCCCCAGTCTCAGCCCCAGGACCCACGAAGGGACCTGTGTGCTGCCTTCTGCACCCCACCTCCAGTCCCTGCCCCAACCTGCCGAACAGCCAGGCTCTGTGGTACCTGCGGATGGTCTGTGTGATGGACGTCTGCCGCTGCAGCACAGGCCGCCGGGGCTCATGGTAGGGCGAAGGCACGTGCGCCGTCTCAGCTGGCATGCTCACACTCCGCAGGTAAGCCTGGCGTCTTAAGGGCTGGGCAACAGGGCCATGGTAAGGCGCTGGCATGGGGTATGCACACAACCCCCGCTGGCCACGGCCTACCTGCAAGAAGCCAGGCTCCTCTGTTGCCGGGGGCACCACAGCCGGGATGTCCAGCTTAAGCCAGGGTGGCTTCTTGCGCTGCAGACTGCTTGTGCTGTCCCTGCGGGCCTCATTCATGGTTCTGGGCGGAGTGAACCAGACCTGGGGGTGCAGGGTGTCATTCATTGATGATGATATGATGGTGCTAACAGACCTCTGAAGACCCGCTGTACCCAGAGCAATGCAGCAGTGATAAAGCCAGCAGTAGGGCTCACAGCCGCCCTTTCAGAGTGCCACATGCTCTGTATTTGTCTTGCTGCTTCCCAGACAGGTCCTCAGAAGAGAAGAAATCCACAGGACAGCACTGGGGGCCCTGACTCTGTGCTTGGCACACACTAGAGGAGCAGGTTAAAATTCCTGTCTTCCTAGCCAGGGTGGTGGCTCACACCTGGAATTCTAGCACTCAGGAGGTTGAGACAGGAGCATTGCGGAGACTTGAGGCCAGTCTGGGACAGTAGTGAATTCAAGGCCAGCCTGAGCTACACAGTAAGAATTCATCTTTAAAAAAAAAAAAAAAATCCTCCACAAAGTGAGACCCTGTCTCAAAAAACCTTAAAAAAAAAAAAAATCCAGCCAGGGATTTAGCTCAGTGGTTCCAACAACTGCCTTGCAAGTGCAAGGCTCCAAGTTTGATCCCAGTAATCACATACCACAATGCCAGGCATGGTGGCTCACATCTGTAATTCCAGCACTCAGAGGGCAGAGGCAGGAGGGTTGCTGAGTTCGAGACTGGCCTGGGCTACACAGTGAGCTCAGGGCCAGCTGGAACTACAAAGCAAGACCTCGTCTTAAAAAAAAAAAAAAAGAAAGAAAGAAAAGAAAAAATCCCTTGCCCTGGGGCTTACACTCTAAATAACAATAACCCTATAAACAAGTAAGAGTACATTAAGTAGCATTAGAAAATAACAGCAAATTACAGCCGTTTGGAAGGGGACAGTGAAGTCTCCCTGTGACGTGACAGCCAAAGGCTTGAAGGCGGTAAGGAAGGAGCACAGCTGGACTGAGGCATGTAAGCACAGGGCCACTGACATGAGGGCTGCACAGGTGCCAACTCCAGCCCTCTGACCCAGACCTTGCTGTCCGAACCACCGTGACTTCTGCCCCAGAGGCAGGGGCTCACTCAATACACCACATCCCATACAGGGTGCATGGCCGGTCCTTTGCACACAGAAGTTGCCAATTTCAGAGAAGACACGGCTCTCCAGGATGACAGAGTAACATGGGACAGCCCACTTCTTTGTGCAAAGGAAAACCCAGTGGGAGCAGAAACCATGAAGGCCACCAGGTGGCGTGATGCACCTAGAAAGGGCAGCGAGAAGCTGGGCACTATGGCAAGCAGAGGCTGCATGCCTTGCAGCACTCTGCATCTGAAACAACCCATCTGCCATGCTGGCACCAGGAAGGCTCTAGGCTAGCGAGGTCAAGACTCAATCTGGGCCATCACTGCCGTGCCCCAAGTCTGAGGTGAGTCCTGGCTGGCCTCCGTGGGACTCTGCCGCCTTCCACATGACAGCCACTGCAGGCCTGTGCACCCTTTTCCCACTGGAAAGGAGGCAGCGAAGCTTTCTGAGCACAACAGGACACAGACAGGAGAGGGGCTCCCTGATGTAACACTTGGAGGGCAGAAAATCCCAAATTCCTCAGTCATCTCAGAGCGTAGATTCAGTGGAGTCTGATCAGGAACCTGTGAAGATCCCCGAGACAGGCTCAAGGGGCTGCTCAGAGCTTCTGTCTTGACCAGAGAATACCCACAATAGTGCATACGGCTCCAATGGGCCAAATACTGACCAAGATAAGGCCTATGCTACTGGTCACAGTAGCTACTGGCTTTGTATCGACTAGGCACAGCCCTAGAACAATGCCCGCAGCAACTCCTGGCCCTACACTAACCAGGAACAGAAGGGACAGTAGGAAGGAGTCCTTCAGGGCCATCTGTCCACTCCTTGTTCTCACGCTCACTCCAAGCTTTGAGTCTCAGGTGGCAGCTGGGAGACAAACTTTGGAGATGTTCCCCCAACATGCTGCTAGGGCGTCTTGCTAAAGGCTGAGTTCCTGTTCTCGACCCTCATCTGGCCTCCTTCAGTGTTATGGGCCAAGGGCAGCCGAGGCCTGACGTCGCTGTCCATTCTGAGCCCCATAACAGGGGAAAATGATGGCACCTGACACAAACACATCCTATTGGGAAACAGATGAGGTGAGGTCTCCCCAGGAGCTGAACTAGACCAGCCTCCTAGCCACATGCCAAATGCCCAGCCAAGGCCTGGATGTCACGTCATCCAGTCCCAGGTCAGCATCCTAGGGTAGCCATCTTCCTCCTCTTCCCCCAGTCCTCTTTTCATGGATCATACAGATTGTAGAAAGGTCACCCTGCTGCTAAGAGAAGGGCCTAAGGGCCACTTGTGATGCTCAGGCACTACTGGCAGAATCTGAGATTGTATCAGGTGTGATGGGAAAGTAGGATGGACTCGGGGAGGGGGTTCCTCAATCTGCAGAGCTGTGATCAAATCTTTCAGCCAGGCAAGTTGAAGCTGTCGGCAGAAACCAGAGTGATCTGCTCTCCTAGGATGTGTTGAACCCCAGCAGGTCTAGTGGGTAAAGAACCGCCACCGGACTCAATAGAGACACCCTAGCATTTCAGGCAGGAAAACTAGCTTGCCTTCGTTCACTCTGGGGGCCACACCAGCCCTGTCACCCAACAGCCACATACCTCTGCCAGCTTATCTTGTCTTCAGGAAAACTCTGTTGCTGGTAAGGCTGTTTATGGGGCCCAAGAGAGAAGACCAGATGGAGGTGGGGATGGAGGTATCCACAGAGTATCAGGAACTGGCCTCACTGTGCCCAGCACTTCTAGGTGGCATCCAGCTGGTGCCCTACTTAGGAGTGCAAGTGACCTTTTTGGGGGGCATTTCTGAGACAGTCTTACTACATAGTTGAAGCTAGCCTTGAACTCACTATGCATCCCAGGCTGGTCTCAAATTATGGCAATTCTGCCTCAGCCTTCTGAGTGCCAGGATTACAGGCTTGTTCCACCAGGCCTGGCAAATAACCTTTGATTTATACACACACTCATGATGCTCTGCCGTTGTCCTCCATCCTGCCGCAGAGCCTGACCTCTGTTCTGGCTCCCTGTGCAGACATTCTGCCCAAGCTTGGACGTGTTCTAAGACCTCCACCCGCAGTGTGGATGAGGGGCTCTTCTTTCCGCTGCCCCAGGTCCATCTGACCCGTCTGACCCTCTGTTGGCCCATCCAACAAGGCAGAGGCTACCCAGGAATGCCTTCACATGCACAGGTCCTCTGGCCTGCCACAGCTGGTCTGTGGTGCTCAGGAGGGGCCGGCTCTAGCACCACCACTCGTAAACATTGACCTCTGCAAGGTCAAGCTATGGGGGCCTTTGAGCAGGAACTGGGGCACGAAGGACTGCCAAAGGAGATGAGTCCTCAGGGGGGTCACAAAGAAGGAGCTGACTGGCATGAGCAAGCAGGCGCGGAGACAATACAAGCTGAGAGGGCGAGGGCTATGTGTGAGGACGCACAGCCCCACTCGGTCGGCCCCCAGCTGGTCTGGGACAAGGCACAGCTACTCCCCTCACAGAGGCCACAGCCCCTGCCTGCAAAGCCTGTCTCTGGGATGGAAGGAGGAGGAGGGTACAAGAGAACCCACGTGGTTCTAGGACCGGCAGGCAGGGAGAAGACACCCACCCTGCCCTTGGTCCTGTCTCCTGCCTGGTACAGGGTTCCTCAACCAGGACTCAAGTGAGTGGGATTCACAAAGCATGGGGGAGGGGCAAGCCCAGGCCGGATGAAGCCCGGGCCAAGCAGCAGCACACTGCTGGCCCACAGTGGCTCAATGTGCGGCCTCCCCCAGCACACAGTGGGCTCTTGTTCCCAGACAGTCCCAGGGTACTCTCCCCTCTGCTGGCCCCAGTATGGGGGGAACTACAGCCCACGAGGGCCTGACTGCCCAGGGTCACAGCATGAGTCATTCCACAGCACCAGGAGACGCCCAGACTAGCTTCTGGAACGAAGTGGGAAGTCCTTAGGGTCAACACTGACCATGCAACTGAGTCAAGTCGGGTCACAGAAGTGTGGACCGTGTGGGCCCTCCAAGCAGAGCCCAAGTCAGGAGGAGCAAGACTTGGGTGCAGCTGAGGGTAAAGGAGGGCCAAGGGGGCCACTCTAACCGCCCTTCGAGACTGCAGAGGATGGGAGTGGCTGCCTGCAGCTTCGTGGCCAGACGAGGTGGGGACGTGGGTTCCTGCTGTGGGATGACTGGGGACACCCCACCTGACTTGATGCATGGACGCAGAAAGAACCAAGCTATGGGAAAGCCAGTGGGGAGAAACCGGGCCGGGACACTGCACTCCACCTACAATCCTCAACAAGCTTGTTTTCTCATCTAAAAATCACAGGTCACAGCAGTGCCTGGCACACAGGAGGTGCTCCGTAGGGGCAGCAGAAAGGCTGCAGAGGCAGGAAGAGAACAGCCAAAGTCATAGGCGGGAGCTGGGAGCGCGAGAGGAAAAGCTGTGGGGAGAGTGGCAGTTTGCACGCTCTGCGGGTGTCGAGTTTGGGAAGGTGCCACTGACAAGGTGGCCACAACCAGTGTGAAACTTCATCAAGTGTGAGTATCAACGGCGGCGTGTGCACACACAGGGCGATGGAGGTAGAAGCAGAACCAGAATGAGGCCCGGGTCACCCTGCTCAGGGGGATCACTGCTGCCCACTGCCTGCACAACAGGGAGGGCCCAGCCTGGGGTACCTTGACCCCTAATTTGATGCCAAGCCCCAGAGAATCCCCAGGGAGAGGGATCACCAGCTGTCTGCATCCCCCATCCTATTCCTCCACCCCAGGCTACAACCAGCATTGCAAAATGGGACTTTAAGAAGTTAAAAGATTATCTTCTTTTAGAGATAAGCAAAGTCTCTACATTTACTATTGACCAACATTTCCTCCCTTCCTAAAAGAAGTGACAGGACAAGCAGATGCCCCCAGGATACCAGAGTCCAGGCTCCTCTCCACTGGAAGGAGGGCTGGAAATGATAAGGCAGGTGTGGAGATGGAGGTATCTCTCTTCTCCCCTCCCCCTGAGCTGAAGATGGCTGGAAATGATAAAGCTGGTGTGGGCACTGCAGGCTCTGTGCTCCTCCCCTCTGCTCCTTACTAGAATGGATCTTTACCTGCCACACACAGTGAGATTGTGAGGGGAAGCAAATGGGCCCCTTCATCTCCTTGGATAGACTTTGGAGAAAGCCTTTTTTCCTTTTTACCAAAATACTGTAGATCCTTGACTTACCAACTCAATTCATTCCCAAGGGTTGGTGGTAATTCCTTGGTCAGCTGAAAGCTCAGGCTCTCTCTCCTCACACAGGCAGGTCTCAGTGTCATCAGAGAGACACTGGCCCAGAAATTCTCAACCCCATGCACGTAAGGAGGTTGTAATGTTCCTTCAAGAACTCTTTGAGGGTTCAATCTGTATCTGAGACCATCTGGGACCACAGGCAGCCAACATTTGGTCAATATACAAGACTCTGGTTACAAGTTAAAACTAAAATTCCAGCTGTAACCCAAGTTGTCCGTATGTCAGGCCAGTCGGAACTTGAGGATCCACTAGATGTGGCTTCTTTGCTCAGAGTGGCAGCACAAGCCTGTAATCTCTGCACTCAGGAGGCTGAAGGATTGCCTGGGCTACATACACACTGAGTTAAAGGCCAGCCTCAACTATATAGGGAGATCTTGTCTCAAAAACAAGAGCTGGGGACTTCTTCAGTGGCATCAGCACCTGCTTTGCAAGAGCAAGTTCCTGAGTTTGATCCCTGGTATCAAAAAATCCCCCAAAACCAAAACCAAAACATACACGTATGTATCTCTTCCTTTGATCTGGTCAGTGAGCAAACAAACCTAAAGATATGAACCTAAGTGGCCAGTGACAACACCATGTGTGGTGAGGGAAGAGCTGCCTTGCCTCTCTGCTTCATCTGTAAATGGCGTCACGTTGGGAGTATGTGCTGGGCCCTTTGCAAACCACAGGCTGCTCTCTGACCCTCCATTGAAGCCCTCTACTTTCTTGCAGAAAAAAACAAGTTTCAGTATGGGGCAGGGCAAGCCTGGGATCCACCCAGTGGCCTGCACAGTTCTCTCCCTGTCTCCAGGACAAGCCAAGAGATCCCTGCCTCTTCGTGTCACCCATCACCTGCCATGACCCCAGACAGGCACGCTGAAGTGCTTCTTGCTACAGGAAGTCCACAAGGGAAGGAGCCCCAGGTTCAGGAGGTGGCAGGAATCCCCGAAGACAGTACCTCTGGGGACCTAACTTGAGAAGGAGGTACACCCCAGAGAAAAGGGTGCCGGTCCTGGGGAGTGCCAGCAGTTACTGATGGACAGGGCCAAAGCTCCCAGGGCTGCTGGGGCTGACATAACAGATACACCTGGGGGATGGGAGGCCCCAAAGCTCACAACTGAGGACCCGTCCAGGCCACCCAGTTTGAAAGGTAAGGGCAAGGACTTAGCTGTACTAGATCATGGGTGTGACCTGTAAAACTGGACACTTCTAGCTCCACTCTGGGGTCCAGCTAGGTCCCAAGAGCGGAAGTGCGAGCTGACGGAGCCCGACACCTGATCACACACACAGGCACACACGGGTTCACCAACTGCTCCCAGGCCCCCAGAAGAAGGGTAAGACTGTAGAGTCTCCTGGAAGGGAAACTAAGTCTGCAAATCACCTTCAGTCATCAGGAGCCTGGAACCCCTGCATGATACCTGGTCATAAATGACCTGATCCATCTGTCACCAAGCCCTAGGAGGGTCCTGTGTGTCTCAGAGAGGCTGGTCACTGCCTAAGGCCACAGAGCCTGGAAGGGAGTCCAGCTGTGTCAGGAAAGGTCTCATCTGCTGGTGCTGCCACAGAGCTGAGCCTCAGGGGGGTGGAGAGTTGTCAGGGCCCTCTGGTCCACCCCACACACACCAGGGACGTCGCAGGTGACGGAGGACAACATCACCCCTCAACAGAGCCAACCCACAAAACAAGAAAGCCAAGGAGTCAGATCCTGGGGGGTGGTCTATACTGTCACAGGCCCAGAGATGGGGGAACTGGAGCCCATCCGGGGAAGATCTCTACATCCAGGCAGGAGGCTGAAGGCCCACAGGAACAACCAGGGGTCCCCTGAGCAACAATCAAAGCTGGAAAGATCCTAGACGAAAGCACTAGTAGTTCCTGAAGAGTAAGGGACCCCTGAATCCAAGGTGCCCAGGTGCAGGGCAGCAACCTCCAGCCAGCTCCACAGACCGTCTTCTGCCTGTGCAGTGCAAAGCAGCCCAGCCCAGAGGCGACATGGAGGGCCGGAGAAGGGGCCTTAGGACCAGTGCCTCTGCTACAAGCCACCAGGATTGCCAGCCCTTGCACTATTCGCAGGGAAAGGACCCAGCTGGCCAAGAATGACATTGGTGGTGGGGGGTTCAGCCTCAGGAACCCCTTGAGCCACAGTCGGCTGCCGAGTTCCCAGCCTCCTCCCAACCTTAGGGTGGGGACGAGGGGGCTGGGGCTAGCTCCTTGGGGGTGGGGAGAACCCAGCCTGGGACTGCCCAGGCTTCTAGCTGGGCTAAACCTGAAAAGCCAGTTTCATCCTAGAATCTTCTCCAGACTCCAACAGGAAGTGGGGAGGGGGGGCGGCTTTCCAAGCACAGGGCCATCTGGACTTAAGGACAGGGCTCGCAGGGAGGGACTCCTGCCTGTTCCCCACTCAGCGGGACACATGCGGGTCCTCCCTCCAGCCCAGAGCACCCGGGGTCGGCTGTCACGGCCCCGAGACCCCTGGGGGTCCAGCCTCGGCCAGCCCTCCGGACTCCGCGCCGGGTGGGGTCTGTCCTCGGAAGTAGCTCCCGGTCGCCCCTCGGAGTTGCAGTGTTTACGCCGGCGGCAGCAGGCTGAGGGTCGGGCGCCCAGCCCACAGCTGCCGCTGTTCCCCCATCCCGCGAGGACACCCGGCCGTCCCGCCCTCCCTCGGCGCTAGAGTCGCGGACACCTCCGGCCGGGCGGCCGGGAGGAAGGCACGGGAGGCCGCGGGGAGGCCGGGCCGCCGGACCTAGTCCGCGGGCTCCCGACCCTCCCGCCCGGCCGTCCGCAGTCAGGCCGCCGGGACATGCTAATCTGGCCACGGTCTATTTTTGCGGCTCGAGGAGTCAGGAATCCGGGCTGGGCCGCCGAGGCGGGCGCCCGGGAAACTCCGCGAAGGGAAGTCCGGCGCCTGGAGCGGGTTCGCGCCCGCATCCGGATCCGACCCCGGACCGGCCGGGCCGGGAGGACGGTGCGTGGCCGCGCTCGGCGGACAGCCCGGAATCGCGCGGCCCGGAGCCCCGCGCCCGGTCGCCACTCACCGCCGCCGCCGCCGCCGAGCCGGGGTCCTGGGCGTCCGCAGGGACCGCCGCTGGCCGGGAGGCGCCCGCGCCGAGTCGCCGCCCGCCCGGGAATGCCAAGGGGCGAGGGGCGTGCGCCGGGGGCGGGCCCGGCGGGAGGGGCGGCCGCCTGACTCAGGGCTCAGGAATGCGCGCCGCCCGCCGCTGCGCCTCCTCCGGGAAGGCCGCGGGCCGCGCTCGGCCCGGTTCCGCTCGCAGACACACCTGTAGCCTAGTCTGGGTCGCCCTGGGGAATCCTGGGGGTCAGCATCGGTCCCGGCTCCTCAGCTTCCCTCAGGCGCCAGAGCGAGTCCTGCCTCAACGTGTGTCTGAAATACGGAGAGCGCTCCTGAGACCTCCTAAAACCCAGTCCGTGGTGGGGCGCGTTATCATCTGAGCACTGGGAGGTTGAGGCAGGAGGATCCAAAGTTTGAGCTCTGCCTGGACAACTTAGTGACTTAGTGAGATCCTGTTTCAGAATAAAAAAGATCTGGGGAAATAGCTCAAGATACAGTGCCTGGATTCAATCGCCAGTACCTGTAAATACAAAAACTCAAAACAGTGAGCCCCTCCAAAGGCCCACATGGTGCTGGGGATGTACGCCAAAAAAAAAGTGACAAGCCACTTCTCCCACCCCACCGAGTCTCAGGCTACGCTCACTTTCCATATAAATACAACCACTCAGTCACACATGCATGCTCACACTAACATTCGCTTACACACAACACACACTGTTAACACACACTTTCACGCACCTAACTTGGGTACACATTCATCGGCACATTCACAGCGCTCACACAGGTACACTTACAGAACTCACGTTGATTTTTTTTTTTTTTTTTTTTTTGTAGCTCAGCCTTGAACTCACAGCAATCATCCTGCCTCTGCCTACCAAGTGCTGGGATAGCAGGCGTGAGCCACCATGCCCGGCACTGTGATATGTGATTCTGATTGCTGGTGGAAGTGAGGCTCTACACTTGGCATTGCTGTATGTGGTTACCAGGGATCAAACCCGGGCCCTTGGACTTGTAAGGCAGGCACCAGAATCACTGAGCTAAATCCCCAGCCCTCCCCTCACATTAATGTTTTTACACACTGTCACATCCAGGTCAAAGCAGTTTCCTCTTCCCTGGACCCCCTACCCCAGTTCCCCAAAAGCTACACTCCTCTGAGCGCACTGCACAGAGGGGTATCACTGTTCCTTGTTCTCTGCCTTGGGCCCCAGCACCCCTGGGAAGCTCCTCCAC
Organism: Petromus typicus; assembly: GCA_004026965.1. Classification (NCBI taxonomy): domain Eukaryota; kingdom Metazoa; phylum Chordata; class Mammalia; order Rodentia; family Petromuridae; genus Petromus; species Petromus typicus. Next base: position 27,251 of record PVIR01010519.1, on the reverse strand, counting down.
CTCGATTTGGACACAAATGGCTCATCTACTTTCAACTTTCAGCCAGGGCCTCTCTAGCATCTTCACTTCTGCTTCTGGGGGCAGGGGTCAGGCGTCTACTGCGTAGTGTTTCTGGGCGTGCTGCGCTGGTCACAAGGCCGCTGCTTCCCCACCAGTCTTAGGGATGTAGTATCAGCCCTTGGAACTGACTTGCTAACACCGAAGCTCAGTGAGCTGCATCCAGTGCCTGACTAGACACGTCCTGAAAATAAAGTTGACAACTGGAACTAAATGTGATGGTACATGGAGTGCGAGGGCCCACAACACAATTCTTTCATAAAGGGAGAGGCTGGAAATTTGGGATAAGATGGAGGAAAATCCTTCGTTGTGGAGACTACTTACCACTGGCACATCAGGGACAGAGCAAAAGGGAAACAGAGCTGTTGCAGATGCTCACGGATGCCGGAGCCCCACATATACCGCCCTTTCCTCTATGCCACACCCAGATCTAGACCCAGAACAATCTCCATACCTAGGCCCAGACTGGGCTGGCTGGACCAGTGGTAGTGTCCTCTGTGGAAAGCCAGGGACTAACTTTGTCTCTGAAACATGCCACAGTTGGGCATCTGTTGTCCATAAGTCCCTTTCTGCACTGGACACTACTCCTAGACCCAGAGATTCGCCCTGAGCAACCAGGAGCCACACACTGGCCCAGGGCTGCCCTCATGGAAGACAATCCTCCAGAGGTGTTCACATCCGGGCTGACAGCTTCCCTCCAGCTTCATACCTCCAGGGCTCTCTTGGCTTCCAAATTCAGGATCTGCAGCGGACCCTCTGGCAAGCCCTACTCTCAGGCTCCTCATGGATGTGGCTCCCAAAGGCATGACCCCACCGGCAGATTCTCATCCCAGAGTTTGTGTCCAGGAATCCCTAGGCTCAGCCTACCTGGGCATCCTGAGCAAGACCATCAAAATGAATGTAGGAGTGGAAGAGGAGAGACACGTGTGCTCAGGCCTGTACCCCAGTCCACATGCGCACATGTCACGTGGGTCCTGCCTCCCGCCTGCCCTCCTACCTTTGGTAGAGGTGCCCTTAAGTGAAACCCAGCACCTCCTTCATCTGAAAGCTTCAATTGCTTAGCACATCTAGCGCTGGTAGATAAGTGTTTAAGGGATGGATAATACTATCTACACTGGTCTTGTGGAACTCACTTCAGGACATGAGTGGGCAGAACCCCTGGCCAGTACAAGAAATCTTGAGAGCTACTTTGAAATCCTCAGCTCAGGTTCCAGGATACTAGTAATCACCCTAGAAGACCAGCTCCCTGGCTTTGGAGACCCTGAGAAGATCGGAAGAAATTGCTCCTACCTGGGGAGCAGAGATTCAGGGACTATAATTCCTGGCTAGTGAAGGAGGAAGCAGAAGAGGGTCAGGCTGGGCCAGGCTGACGCTACAGGCATTTCTGAGGCAGCTGCTCCCTCCTCCTGCCCCGGGGGCTTAGCAAAAGGTCTAAAAGTTTCTGGGTCTAGAGAAGAGCAGCAAAACTGGCAGCATAATCCCCAGAAGGAAGGATGCAGCCATCCCCACCACCACAGGACAGTGGCCGCCTTCACTTCTCTAGGAACCCATGACTTCCATCAAATACAAAAGGGCACAAACGCCTGCTAGGAAGCTGCTGGAAGGACCCTCATGTAGCACGGGACTCCCATTGGCTCTGGTCACTTCTGCTCCGGTCGCTGTCCATCCATCCTCAAGTGGGAGAGAAGCCTAAGCCAGTGTGTTGAGCCTTTGCAACAGTGAAGCTTATTCGGAACCTCTTGTCTGTGGCCTTTTGAGTCAATGACCGAGAGCCACACTCTTCCCACAACAGGCGACAGTTTTCTGTCACCCCAGTGCTAACCCCCTGCTTTGAATCCTTCTGCAGCCCCTAGATCCTCACCTCTGCCTTCTACTGACACCTCTGCTTTTCCAACAAGCCTCCCCAGCCCAGCATCAGGGCACACTGAGGACAGCAGAGGCCCAGGGGCCCCTCTTCCCTCCTGATACTACCTCCTGCCCCTGGCCAGCCTGCCATCCTGCCCTGCAGACCACAAGAAGAAAACCCAGCCCACCACCTCCAGCCAGCTACCCTGGGACCTTACACCACACACCAGGAAGTGGGGGGCGGGGCAGAGATTGCGCAAGCCCTTCACTCAGGCCAAACATCTGGAGAAGTGGGATGCTGGCGCCAGCCCTACCTCGTCCTCCTGGGGCACAGCCAGGCTGCCCACTACATGCAACGAGCCTCTCTGCCTGTTCATTGGAAGGTGAGGATAAGAGAGCCCTTCAAAATGTCCACAATTTCCACTACACCCATTCTCCCTTTCACTTCATCTGGAGCACAAGGGCCCCAGAGGCACCTCATTTTGCCTCCTCGATTTTGAGGGGTGAGGGGGAACTTTTCCCATAGGAAGGGGGAGTCATTGTTTGGGCGGAATGGCTGCAGGGGATAAGAGAGGAAGGGAGTGGGAGCCACATCCACGCCTGTCTCATTAACAGGGATTTATGACACATTGTCCCCTCCTCCAAACCCCGGAAGCCCCTGAAAACAGCACACAGTGCCACAAATAGCTGGGTGGCTTCCAGCAGGCAATAGGCAGCCAGCCGCTGCCCCTCCCTCCAGGCGGCAGGCGGCGGGCGGCAGGCGGCGGGCGGCGGGCGGCAGGCAGCGGCTGCCTTCCTCCCCAAGAAGTCCTGGTTGGGCCCCAGCTGGTCAGAAGAGGAGTAGTAGGAGACTGGGGTCCTACTGATGGCTTTACATAGGATCAGAGGCCCCTGCATCTTATGGCCCGTCCCTCTGTGCTGCCCGCACTTCCCGTGGGACACCCAGTTGCTTTCTGAGGGCCTGTAGGGTACTTTCCCAGGGTCAGGTTCCCAGCAATCACTGTTCAGGACAAGCCCCTTGACGGCTTTTACAGGGTGGGGAGGTTGTGGGTTGTAATTATGCCTGTGGAGGGCCCTTCGGACCCCCCGGCAGACCTTAGAAAGGCAAGCTCCTTCCTCGGCTCCTCCTTCCCTTGGGTCAGGCACTGTCCACTCCTGATGCCGTGGCCCTTTTGGGGAGTACCAAGTTGACCTGGAGTTTACAGGCAGGTCGGGCAGCAGGAACTGGGTTTGGGGCAGCAGGCATCAGAGTGCAGGGTGGCTGCCGCCAGCCAGGTGAATGTTCACAGGTCCCCATAGTCCTAGTCCTTGGCCTCAGCCCTTTGAGGAGGCTGGCCAGCTCCGATAGCCCCACTCAGGTCGAGGGCGGGCTCTTCTCAGTATCCCTGCGCTGCTGGAGGGATGGGGGACCCACTGAAATAGTAGCAAAATCCCCGCTGTTCCCTCTTTCCTTCCTAACCCCTGCGGAGAGGCAGGGCCTCCGAATAGGCCAGGCGTCCACTTCCTGCCCCCTCCACTCAGCGCCTGAGGTCGGCAAAGGCACACACACACACCCCCCCCGCGCCCCAAGGTTCTGCTGCCGCCTCCCTGGAGTGCTCTTCGGGCAGCCTCTGCATGGCTACCGCCGAGGCCTTCACAAAGCACGTCTTCCACCCCGGGGCTCTCCAGGGCCCAGTCCAGGCGCCTGGCTCTTGGCCCACCAGGGATGAGTGGGCTCTGTGGCCCTCAGGTGGGTCCCCGGGGCGCGGTCAGGCCTGCAGACCCCAGCCGCCTCCGCACCTCCGGACTTGCTGGCAGTCAGCTGAGCCTGGTTTGCCAGCTGGAATAGCTGCCGGGAAGGAGGAGGCGAGCGGCCTGGCCCCGCCTCACTGTTCCTGCGCAGGCGCTGGCTCCGCCCCCGACAGGCGCTTCCGGGCAGCGATTGGGGCCGCGCAGCTGTTCTCAGGTGAGTTCGCGGTACGGCGGTAGCGGCCAGCTACTCTACTCCGAAGGCCCGGGGCGAAAACGGGGACTGTGACCTGCTGTGCCCACCGGTGCTGGCGGGGTCTCAGTTTTTCAGAAGAGCCCAGAACTTAAGGGGCGTCCGGGCAGAAGCTTTGAATGACCCGACGTCGTGGGGCGGGCCAAGAGCCAAACCGGGTAAGATCCGGGCCGCAGCGTCGCGCAGTCTGAGCCCGCGGCTGGCTGGCACAAGGGGCCAGGCTGCAGAGACGGTAACGTCAGCGTCCATTCCCGGAGGACTGGCGATGTCGGTCCAACGTGGACGTCAGCAAAGATGTTAAAAATAATGGGTTTTTCTTGTGTACGGCTGAAGACCAGCCCTGGAGCCGCCCCACCACTCAAAGATCCCCTTGGTCTCCGCTTTCGCCTGGGCCCCACAACAGCTGAAGGTGTGTGATCAGATTTCCCTGGCCTTGTGGAGAACCTCGCCCCTCAGACTTCTTGTCCTACTAGCTCCTTACTCTACTATTCTGGGCAGTGAGGCAGCGGGCACTTACTAGGGACCAGCAGGGGTCATGCCCTGAGCACTTGGGTTGGGGCCTGGCAGATACCCACCTGTATGTGGCAGGCCTGGGCCGTTCCCACGCATCCGGCAAGTGCTGTCCTTGCTCACCTATCAGCCAGGTAGTTGAGGGGAGGAACCTAAATCTATTTCTCTGACAAGCTCTGTCCGGGTCTTACCCAGGTCAGAGCTATGTTTTAAAATTCCTCCCTAAGGTTTGATACAAACAGCAGAATTCCAGAAACAAGCTGAGAAGTTTGCTTTGAGTTCACATAGATACATGGGAATGGTAAGATCCTTGCCCTCATGTTCAAGGCTTAAGCATCAACTGTCTACTCCCCAGGTCCTCCAACCCAAGATCCCAAGCTGTGCATTTTCTGTGTGTGCAGGGAACGCGGGACAGAGTGGCCACACTTGACACTGGCAGCAGCCCTTTATCATTTGTAATCATTCCCTGAGGTTGAATAACATGAGGTAGGCACCCCCACTTTGCTGATGCAGCCACAGCTGTCACATCTCTCTCTCTCTCTCTCTTTTTTTTTTTTTTCTAGAATTAGGAATTGAACCCAGGGAGTGAGTACTGAGCTATATTCTTATTCACCTCCTTCCTTTTTTTGACACATGGTCTCGCTGAGTCTGGCTTTGTACTCATGGTAATCCCCCTTCCTCAGCATTCTGGGTGCTGGGATTAAAGGTGACCTGACTATGCCTGGCTTTATATTTCCAGCCCTTTATAAACTTTTTTTGAGACAGTGTCTTACCATGTAGTTTAGACCAGCCTTGAACTCATCATATAGCCCAGGCTGGCCTTGAACTCACACTGATTTTCTGCCTCCACCTCCAGAGTGCTGGGATTTCAATTGTGTGCCACCATGCTTGGTTCTTTTAAAATATTTTTGAGACAGGGTAGCCTTGAATTTCCAGTCAACCTTGAGTAGCTGGGATTATAGGATGTGCCATTATTCCCGTCCTTATCTGTTCTTGGAAGTCCCTGAGCCTAATTGACCACACAACTATCTCTCTTCCTACTTAGATACTTAATTGTTTTTTTTTTTCCTCCATTGCAGCTTTCCCTAAAGGATGAGGCAAAAAAAGAAACCAGCAGAGGCAGTGCACCAGCAGAGCTCAACAGACATAATCCAGGTGCCATTCTCCAAGAAACCTTGCCTGAGACCACCCTTAACCCTGGGCTCTCAACGCAGCATCTATTTCTCTCAGAAACCAAAGGACTACTCAGCCAAGCTGGAGTCAGAGTTTTTTGACCAGCCAGCAGTCTCCCTGGCTCGGGCATTTCTGGGACAGGTAAAGTACATGCAGCAACATGGTTTCTGCTAAAGAGCTAGTCTCCAGGCAGGCGTCGTGCACCCAGCTATCTTACTGGTGACTTGGCCCTTGTTGACCTTGCTTGTGCTTATGCAAGTCGCTGTTTTGGTCCCTGGATAGTTCATCTCAGAGACTGGGGTCTCTGGGAAGAATGAGCAGTGGCTAGTGCTATTGGCTCTGGTGGAGGATGGGTAGCCACTGTCAGCCTCCTGAACAGTGTTAAGAATTCTGCACTGTTAGCCTTCTCACCTAAGAAACAGGAACTTCGTCCCTATTCTGACTGAGATAACCCACTTCTCCCTTAGGACAGGTTACTTGTAAGGACTATGAATAGTGTTGGACCCTGCATTTGGGGTTTTTTTGGAGGTACTGGGGATCAAACTGAGGATCTTGCACTTGCCAGGCAGGTATAGCACCACTGAGCTACATCCCCAACCATGGCCCCTGTGTTTTTGTTTGTTTGTTTGTTTGTTTGAGACAGGGTCTCACTTTGTAGTTCAGGCTGGCCCTGAGCTCAGCCTCAAACTCACATCACAGCAATCCTCCTGCTTCTGTCTCCTGAGTGCTGAGATTACAGGCGTGAGTCACCACGCCCGGCACTGTGGTATGTGCTACTGATTGCTGCTGGGGTGAGTCTCTACACGCAGTATTGTATGTGGTTACTAGGATCGAACCCAGGCCCTTGCACTTGTAAGACAGGTGCCGGAACCACTGAGCTAAATCCCTGGCCCAGCTCCTGCATTTTTGAGAGGCCACTTTGTCCATCGTATCTCTAAATAAGGTATACCTGGGGTTGCTTGTATCACTAGTAGCAATATTTTATTTTATTGGTACATTTTATATATACATTATGATCACATTCAACATTGAGAATTTGTACCTGTACTTTACAAATCTTGATTCTCATTTTTCCCATTCCTGTGCCCTCCCTACAGTCCCCCACCCCTCTATAACATAAACTTTGTTTCTTTTTTTTTAAATTTTTATCATCAAATTTATTTTTCCCTTCTTTACTTCCTCCTACTCCCTCCTTTCCCTTTTCCCTTTGAACATTTTCTTCCTATTTGACAGTACCTATCATATATTTTGGAACTCATTTACACTTTCAGTTTACATATCTATGTGCTATTTCACTTCAGAGTACGTCCATTTGAGTATAAACAACTCTAATTTATCGATCTTTACAGTTAATACTCCATTTTATTAAAAAAAAAAAACTCACATCTTCTTTATCCAGTTTCCCAAGATTTAGCTATTACAAACTGAGCTGCTATAAACATAAGTACACATATGTTGGTGTGGTATGATGCTTTTAATTCTTTCATGTATGTACCTAGCAGGGGAATAACAGGGTCAAATGTGACCTCTAATCCTAGCTTCTTGAGGAATTTCCTCACTGATCTCCACAACAGTTGCACCAGTCTACCATTACCACCAACAGTGGAGAAGGATTCTTTTCTCCCCACAGCACCACCAGCATTTATTGTTGGTTGATTTCTTGATAGCAACCATTCTTTGTGGAGTGAGATGAGATCTCAGTATTGTTTTCATCTGTTTCTCTTGAATGACCAGTGTTGTTGAATGTTTCACTGTATGTCTTATTTGCTGTCTTTACTGCTTTCTTCATCTGAAAAATGTTCATTTCAGATGCTCATTTTTGAGTTGGGTCTTTAAATTTGGGGAGGCTGATTTTTTTTTGAAGTTCTTTATATACCCTAGTTCTTTTGTCTGAGGAACAGCTGGTAAATTTTATTTTCCATGTTGTAGGTTGTCTTTTTGCTCTCTTGGTGGTTTCTCTTGCTGCACAGAAGCTTTTTAATAAGACAAGATCCTAATTGTTTATGCTGATGATATTTTGTTCATAAAGTCTTATCCTATGCCAGTGTCTCCAAGAGTTCAACCTAACCTATCTTCCAGGAAGTTTAGTGTTCCCATTTTAATATTTAGGTCTCTAATCTACTTTGATTTTAGTGTAGTGCATGGTGAAAGACAGATCTAGCTTTTATTTTTGAGACAGGGTCTTGCTTTTGTAGTTCAGCATAGCCCTGAGCTCACTACATAACCCAGGCAAGCCTCAAACTCACAGCAATCCTCCTGCTTCTGCCTCCCGAGTGCTAGGATTACAGGCATGTGCCACCATGCGCCATGGCATTGCAATGTGTGGTACTGATTGCTGATGGGCATGAGTCCGGCATTGTGGTTTGTGGTTACTAGGGATCGAACTAGGGACCTTGTGCTTGCCAGGCAGATGCCAGAACCACTGATCTAAATCCCCAGCCCTAGCTTTAGTTTTTGACAGGTTAAAACCCAGTTTTTCCATCATCATTGAGAAAGAGGCTATCTTTCCTCTATGGAGGAAGTTTGGCTCCTTTATCCACCATGAGGAGGCTTAGTATATCTGGAGTTGTATCTGCATCTTCTCATCTGTTCCACTGATCGTTGGGACTATTTCTTTGCCAGTACCATTCTGTTTTTATCACAGTGGCTTTGTAGTATAGTTTCAAATTGAGGATTGTGATACCTCCTGCATGTCCTTGTTGCCTAGAACTGCTTTTGCTATTCTAGGTCTCTTCTAGTTCCAGATGAATTTTTGGATTATTTTCTCAATCTCTGTCAAATACACTGTTAGGATTTCAGTTGAGATTGCATTGAATCTATATAGTAGTTTTGGCAGTATAGCTATTTTGACAATATTGGTTCTTCCTACCAAGGAATAAGGGATATCTTTCCATTTTATGATATCCTCAATTTCCTTTTTCAGAGTGCTGTAGTTTTCAGAATAGAAGTCTTTCACCTCCTTTGTTAGATTAATTCCTAGATATTTCATTTTCTTTTGGATGGTATTGTAAAAGGAATTGTTTTTCCAGTTTCTCTCTCAGTGAATCTATTGTTCATGTATACAAAGGTTGGTGATTTTTTAGTGTTGACCTTGTAACCAGCTTCGCTACTAAATTTGGCTATTAAATCTAGCAGTCTTGGGCCGGGGAGTTAGCTCAGTGGTTCCGGCGCCTGTCTTGCAAGCGCAAGGGCCCGGGTTCGATTCCCCGGTAACCACATAACAATACTGGGTGTGGAGACCCACACCCAGCAGCAACCAGTACCACATACCACAGTGCTGGGCGTGGTGGCTCATGCCTGTAATCCCAGCACTCGGGAGGCAGAGGTAGGAGGATTGTGATGTGAGTTGGAGGCTGAGCTCAGGGCCAGCCTGAACCACAAAGCGAGACCCTGTCTCAAAAAAAAAAAAAAAATCTAGCAGTCTTTTGGTAGTTTTTAGGATCTTCTATATAAAGTATTATGTCATAAGCAAACAGTGACAGTTTAACTCCTTCCTTTCTTTCTTTATTCCTTTTATTTCTTTCTCTTGTCTAATTGCTCTGGCTAGTGTTTCCAGAACTATATTGAACAGGAGTGGTTATGGACATCCTTGTCTTGTTCCTGACCTTAATATGAAAGGTTTCAGTTTTTGACCATTTAATATAATGCTGACTGTTGGCTTTTCATAAATGGGATTAGTGGGTTGAGATAAAGTCCATCTATTCCAATTTTCTGTAGGGTTTTCATCATGAATGGATATTAGATTTTGTCAAATGATTTTTCTGCATGTATTGAAATGATCTTAGAATTTTTTTTTTTTTGAGACAGGGTCTCGCTTTGTAGTTCAGGCTGGCCCTGAGCGCAGCCTCCAACTCACATCACAGCAATCCTCCTGCCTCTGCCTCCCGAGTGCTGGGATTACAGGTGTGAGCCACCACGCCCGGCACTGTGGTATGTAGTACTGGTTGCTGTTGGGCATGAGTCTCCACGCCCAGTACTGTATGTGGTTACCGGGCATTGAACCCAGGTCCTTGCACTTGGAAGACAGGCGCCAGAACCACTGAGCTAAATCCCTGGCCCTTAAAAATATTAGTGACAATTTTAGACACATAGGAACTATGACAGGCCACCGTTGGATTGTCAGCATCAGAACTCCCTTGGGGACCCACCTTCTTAACTGTGGTTCATCGTGCCAATGCTGCCTTTTCAGTGGCCTGTAGGTCCACACAAGTCAGGATCCGGGGTCTACCAAGCATACTCGGAGAGGAAGCAGGGACCACCCGAGTCCCCCCAGCGATGGCCTGTGCAGCAGCCTGTCAGCATGTATGTACAGCTATGGAGTCATGGCTGGGCCTGCCAGAACACCACCCAGTATTGTTCTGGGATGCCAAAACCCCAGGCCTAGCTTTCTGGTTCTCAGACATTCCCTGGCTTATCTGTCCTTTAACAAGCCTATTTTTAGATTAAAATAGTGCCTAAGTGTGAGTTTCTGTGACTGATAGGAAAATCTGTACCAAGAATAAGGCACTAAAATGAACAGACCCTAACCTAGTAGAGAAGGGAAAAGATTCTGTTCCTGTGAGGATGCCTTCAGCGTTCGTAGGCTCCTTCTCAATACTGAGCATTTCTGCAGTGACAATACAGCACATGGAGTAGGTACAACCCAGGACGGGGTTAAGGGCCCAAGGCAGTGACTATAGCACATCAGCCTGTATTCAGCATCCTCAGTGTGTTAGTTTCCCCTCAGGCCCCTGACTACTTGAGAATGTGGTGAACAAGATGAGGTACAGCAGAGGAGGGAAGGGACACTGTGCATCCCTTCAGAGGTGTGGGAACCGAGTGAAGCCACCAGGGGGACTGCTCCCTCTGAGCACTTGCAGAGATGGGATGGGTGGAGATGGCAGGCCAAGCCCCAAGTATTCACTCCTATCTTCAGCGCATTGAATGCTGACGGGATTTCTAGGTCTCAGACAGGCACTGCCCCTCTTCATTCCTCCACCCTATCCTGTGACACTGACCTTCAAGGCACCATGGAGCTACCCAGGCAAAAGCAAAGACGGCCTGACTATCCAAATAATCCAAGGAATGGGCAAGTGCTGTGGGTGTGACTGGTCTGTGACGCTCCACTGCAAACCCTGCCTTTTAGTCAGCTTGGGAATTGCAGGCAGTAGAGTGGGTTACTGGCCATTCAGTGGTTCGGGCAATGGATTGTACAGCAGCTGGTCCCACTGCTCAGAACAGCCTTAGAACAGCAGCTGAGTGCAAAGGGCTCTTTGTGGCTACTAGATTAGGCCAGGTTGGGGATACTCCGAGACATCCTAGGAGGCTCCTGTGGTCCTGTGCCTTCTACACTATCTGCCATTATGTTGAATATTTATGGTTCCCTTAAGGGAAACTGGGAAAGGATGTGGGGAAACAGAAGGTCTCACTAAGGGGACCTAAATGTTGACCTTCACAGTGCACGCTCAGTGAATCAAGTCCTGGCTGGAGCTTAAGGTGGCTGCAACCTGTGGTCAGGACCCTCACTGAAAAGGGCCTATAGGGCCGGGGAGTTAGCTCAGTGGTTCCGGCGCCTGTCTTGCAAGCGCAAGGACCGGGTTCGATTCCTCGGTAACCACATAACAATACTGGGTGTGGAGACCCCACACCCAGCAGCAACCAGTACCACATACCACAGTGCCGGGTGTGGTGGCTCACGCCTGTAATCCCAGCACTCGGGAGGCAGAGGCAGGAGGATTGTGATGTGAGTTGGAGGCTGAGCTCAGGGCCAGCCTGAACCACAAAGTGAGACCCTGTCTCAAAAAACCTAAAAAAAAAAAAAAAAAAAAAAAGAAAGAAAAGGGCCTATAGTCTGGGGTGGATTTTTTGGTACTGAGTATCAAACTCATAACCTTGCATGTGTGCGAGGCAGGTGCTAGAACCACTGAGCTAATTCCATGGCCTATGACTTATAGTCTGTGCTGGTGACCTCTATAATAGCATTCAGGTTCTGAGCAGGAGCAAGAGAAAAAGCAAAGCGGAAGAGCCAGGTGGAAAAGCCTGGTACATTCTGTGCTGGGGAGAGCAGGTCTAGTGGGGATTGTCTGGTGTGCAGCCCTGTCCCTTCTGTCCCTGAGCAGACTAATTGTCCACAGGTCCTTGTCCGGCGACTTGGTGATGGCACAGAGCTCCGTGGCTGCATTGTAGAGACTGAGGCATACTTGGGACCAGAGGATGAAGCTGCCCACTCAAGGGGTGGCCGGCAGACCCCCCGCAACCGCAGCATGTTCATGAAGCCTGGGACCTTATATGTGTACCTCATCTATGGCATGTACTTCTGCATGAATGTCTCTAGCCAAGGTTAGTGGTGCTGGGCATAAGGAAGCAGGAGGGCTGGCAGAGCCCCATCAGCTGGCAGCTGGGGAGGCCCTAGGAGGGTGGGTAAGCAGACATTGGAGCAAGGAGCTGCCACTCTCAGGGTCAAGTTTAAGTGTCAGGAGCTCTGGCTGCAGTGATTGGCCAAGGTTGGTTAAAGGGGCTGGGCCCCACAGGTTAGGCTGGGGGGTGACTGACCTGACTAGAGTATGCAGGTCCCATGAGCTGTCACTTGTCCCAGAGCTCAGAGCTAATGTCAGACTACTGGGCTAGATTTGGAAGGGCACAGTCCTGGAAAGTGAGGGTAACTAGTTTAAGATAAGCTGGGCTTATGCAGGAACTTTTCCACAACACTGGCCTGTTGTTTAGATTAGTTCTCAGCCAGAGGCAATTTTGCCTTTGAGAGGGCATCATGCTATGTCTGGAGAATTTTTGGTCATCATAGCTAGGAGTGCTACTGGCACCTAGTAAGAGGAGGCCAGGGATGCTGATAAATTTCCTACAGTAGACACGATGGCTTCCACCAGATGCCCTTCAAGATCCAGTGTACCCGGGAGAACTTGCTGACCAGAACTTGGGAGTCTGGCTTTGTCTGCAGTCAGTGTGTTAACCCTTTGTTCTAGGTGATCTGCACCTAGGGACGGGAGGCAGGTCAACACTTGAGTCCAGAGCACCGTTCTGCCAAAGCCACTGCTGACCAGGAGTACCATCTGCCCGCCCTGCCCTTTCTAGCTAGTCCCAGCATCTGGTCTGCTCCTACCTGCTCCCAGATGAGCAAATGCCAGAGGCGGCCAGTGAGGAGCTCTGGTCTAGCATGTTGTAGGGTCACACATTTGTTGAACAAGTACAGAATAGACAGCTGGGAATATCTTGTGCAAGAGCCTTGGGCTGGAGAACTCAGACTGCAGGGCTGGCACGATAGCTGCCACAGAATAAATGTGTGAAACACTGGATAACTGGATATCAGAAAGTGGTGGGTGGTCCAGGGATGTGGTGCTACGCCAGCTTGGCAAGCAAAAGGTCCTGAGTTCAATCTCCGGTTACACATGCATGCATGCGCACACACACACACAAAAGATGGTAGAAGAGGCTGAGGATTTAGTTCAGTGGTGCTGTGCCTGCCTCATAAGCACAAGGTTCTGAGTTCAATCCCTGGCACCCCCCCAAAAGATAGTGGGGGCCCTTCCTAGATGCCCATTATTATACTGGGGAGTTGATGTGAGCTTATTATAATGAAACTAACAAACAGAAGACATTCAGGAAGAGAGCCCAGAAATACTTGGTGCTGTGGTTGGCTAGGGAGGGGAGGGGCCCAGTTTTCTGAGGCACAGTAAACAAGGCACAGACAGCTGTGTGACCTGTTACTTTCTGAACATGTGGCCAAGATGCCTCAGAACATCTAGGTTAGGAAACAAGACCTGTGTGGCCACAGATGGTCAGCTTGGGTCACCCAGGGGAGGAGGACATGGTTGTTGCTTACACATGGAAATGCCAAAGTGCTGAGTTTGAGAAGACAAGGATTGTGAGGCCTAGAACAGTCCCTGAAGTTGCCTGGACTGGCGTTGGTAGACTGGGCTCCAGGAGATCCCAAGGGAGGTGGAGAGGAGCTTGGTATGCACCTCCTCCCATCATTCTTACAGAGGGGGTTCGTGGTCAGTCTTTCCAGAATCACCAGACAGGGCTTTTCCCATCATCCTCTGCACACCAGTGGGAACTGCAGCCAGCCTCCCAGTTTTGCCAAGAAGGATGCTGGGCAGGTAGGGCAGATGGGGAGCTCTAGGGTCTGGGCTAGGCTAAGACTTGTTTCCTGTCAGGGTGACCCCACCTGTAAGAGGGCTGGCTGTGGGGCTCACTTTGCTCAGAGCTGCTTGCTGCCAGTCACAAGACTGTGGGAAGTCAAGGAGAAAGAAGGCTGATGCCCCGTATTCTGTCACGTGCGTTCACATGGTCTCTAGCTCGTTTTTGACTTGTGCAGGGAATGGTGGGATCCTTGCCTAGTGCCTGGCAGCCAGAGACATCCACAGAAAGTTTAATTGCCTGTGGATTCAGGTGTGTGAGGAGAGGCAGGTAGGGCGCCGGACCATAAGCTGCAGAGCCATCCCACTGGGACATACCCAGAAGGCAGTGTGCAGGTGAACACAACCTACTCAGGACAGCAGCCATGCAACCCCTGCAGTGCCTGAGGAGGGCAGAGGTGGGTGGGGTGGGGGTGGAGAGGGTCTGCTTCTAAGCTCCTATCTACTTCACAGGGGACGGTGCTTGTGTCCTGCTTCGAGCACTAGAGCCTCTGGAGGGCCTGGAGACCATGCGGCAGCTTCGCAGCACCTTCCGGAAGGGTAGCAGCAGTCGTGCCCTCAAGGACCGTGAGCTCTGCAGTGGCCCCTCCAAGCTGTGCCAAGCCATGGCCATTGACAAGAGCTTTGACCAGCGGGACCTGGCCCAGGATGAGGCCGTATGGCTAGAACGCGGCTCCCTGGAGCCCCATTCGTCAGGTGTGGTAGCAGCAGCCCGCATTGGCATTGGCCGTGCAGGAGAATGGGCCCAGAAGCCTCTGCGTTTCTATATCCAGGGCAACCCTTGGGTGAGTGTGGTGGATAAAGTTGCTGAGCAGTACACACAGGCCTGAGCAAAGAGCCTGCTGAGACAGGCTTTTTAATTGTTGAAGAGCCAAATAAATAAATCCCTTTTTTTTTTTTTCCTAAGAACTATTGTTCATGTGTCCAGCAGAGCCCCCTGGCTAATCAGCATGGGTCTGGGCTGTTCCTTCCTCTAGGTTGGGACACCCAGGAGCCCCGTGTGTGGACACCAAAACAGTGCGTTCGTACATCTCACTCCATGTTTAGCTATAAGCTGCCCTGAGCTGCTCCAGCCCAGCTGAGCCTGATCTTGCTCCTCATATGGTCAAATGACAGTGTAGCTGGGCCTCATGGTGACACTTGTAGGGCTGTGGTAAAGACCAAGCCAGGAGATCGATCCATGGCAAACTGGGGGGCATGAAGCACACAGTGAAGAGTGGCAGTGACGGATAAGGGGCTGTGTAAGAAAGGCTAGGCGCTAAGAGCTCACATGCTGATGGCCATAGACAGACAAACAGGAGGGACTAAATGAGTGCTACAGCACATTTCCCAGGGCGGCCACATGGGACAAGGGTTCAGGGATGTGGGTTGGGTTGGGAAGAGGGAATGAAACAGTGTGCATGTGTGGAAGGACACACACTTCACCAGAGACATAAGTCCGGAAGTCCCCCACAGCTTGTTAATGCTAAGACTGTTGGAAGGACCAGATGGGAGAGTCAAAGCGGAGGAGTGGCCCCACGGCTACTGCTAAAGCAGACGGAGGCACCTGCAGCCAGGGGGACGGCCCCGCTGGCCTTCTACCTGTGCCTCTGTGGTAAGAGGGCTCAGCCTGGCAGTGAGGGAGCCGTGGGGTGGGAAAGGCTAATGCCCTCTCACACGTTCCAGCAGTTTCAGCATCCTCCTCCTGGGCTCACGTGAGCAGTGCCTGGAAGACAGCAATGACGGGGTCCTCGTGGGTGGTCACCACCAGCACACTGCGGAACTTGTCAAAGAGCATAAGCAGCTGGGAGCGCCGTGTGTTCTCGTTGTACATGATTTCTTCCAGATGGTGGCGGCCTCGGAAGTAGTGAAGGAGCCTGAGGAGAAAGGGTGGGCTGAGGCCTCCTCCAAAGGCCTCTTAACATCCTGGACCCCAGGCCCACCAGTCCCCAGACCTCTGGTGATCCTAAAGTGAATCTGCGAGGAGGCACAGCTGTCCAAACCTACAACCACCCAGGCCCGGTCCTGATGCTAGAGGGGCTGACAGAGAGCTCTTCCATGCTGTTGTGGCACTGAGTCCATTCGCTCTTCCAGTGGGTGTCTGCAGCTGAGATGGCACAAAGGAGGCCCGGACCAGCAGCTTGGCAGACTTGCACATGGTTCTCTTGAGGGTCCAAAGTGAATGCTGACAACCTCACTTCTCCAGATAACCGTGGACCTGGTATCCCCAAGTCAAGGTGGGGGTGCCCGACTCTCAGGCCACTTGGATGCGGGATCCTGGACATTCTCTCACCCTAGGATAAGGATCTTGGGTTAAGCCCCACGTAGGTAGGATCTCACTGCGGCCTCTCATCCGGTGACAAAAACATCTACAAGTAAGTACTGGGGAAATTCCCAAAGATGGGAACACTTGGCCTCCAGCCCAGGGTCCTGGCAACAGCTCAGTCCCCACATACAGGTGGGTGGTCGTGCCTGGCCCTGCACAAGCAGGTACCAGGAGGGCACCCCTGAGTACATGATACCGTCTCACCCTGTGGCCACCAGCCATGGCGAGTGCATCTACACACGTGGTGCTGTTAAGTAGGCCCCCCTCTACTTTCTACCCGATTCTACCTGGCAAACATGCGGAGGTCCTCAGGGTTCTGGGCTGCAGGCACGCTGAGGATGGCTGCTCGTTCATGCTCCGAGAGGCTGGCTAGCAGGTTCTCTGTCATCCTCTTGTTCAGCGGCGAGTCCCCGCTAGGCAGCAGCTCTGCACTGGAGTTGTCCATGCTGGGGCTAGTGAGCGTCATGTCGTCACTGCTGGCTATGGGTAGGCAGAGGTCAAGGTGGTCTCCAGAACGCTAAGAGGGGTGTAGCAAGGTAGACCAGCAGCCAGCCCACCAGGACACTACCATAGGCTGTACCAACCGTCCCCACCCAGGATGTCACCCCATCGCTGCCACCTCATCCCTTGGGTGTGTCACATGACTTCTAGTGGCTGACCCGGAATGCAGTCTCAAAAGCCCTCAAAAAAAGGTATGTAGAATCCTTCTCCCTTACACATCGAGGATGGAACATCCTGCAGGGTTCTCACATGGAGCCTGAAGCTAGAGAAGCACTTCCAAAGCCTTTCTCATACCTGGGACCTAGCACCAGCCTGCTGCCTTTGGCGTATACCATGGCCACGGCGGCTCCTATGTATGACCAGGCCCTCGGGTAGAGGTTCCAGCTGTCCTCATGGTGATGGTATCAAGTACTGCCCTGACCTCAGGCTGGGGCAGGGGGTTCCGTAGGGAGGTGGTGGGCTGTGGACTGCTCCTGACTCCAAGTCCCTGATGAGTACCTCAGAAGCAGAGTTGTTTCCTTCTCAAAACCATGGTGGTTATGTACACGTACCAGCTCCCCATGGTGAATGTAATCATGTGCTGCCAATTTGTGCTAATAACAATAATTAGACCCTGGGCTGGGGATTTAGCTCAGTGGTTCCGGTGTGTGCCTGGCAATCGCAAGGTCCTGAGTTCATCCCAGTACCACATACCACAATGCTGGGCAAGATAATCTCAGCACTTGGGAAGCAGAGACAGGAGGATTGTTGTGAGTTCAAGACTTGCCTGGGCTACATAGTGAGTTCAGGGCAGCCTAAACATAATGCGACCCTGTCTCAAAAAACACAACAGAATTATCAGGGGGCCGGGGATTCAGCTCAGTGATACTGCCTGCCTTGCAAGTGAAAGGTTGTGAGTTTGATCCCTGGTAACACAAAAATAAATAAATAGGCCCTATAGGTGCCTTGTAATTGGCAGGAAAGAAAAAAAAGTCACAGGGCTGCAGGGAGAGGGGTCTCCCCAGGGGACATTTGGACAGCTATGTGTAGGCACGCAGTATGTGTAGCTGTGTGAAGACACCTCTCACTACAGCAGTGCCCAAGTCAGGTTTTCTGGCAACCACCCTCAGTGTCTCCCCAAACTGCCGGAGATACTAGGGGTGAGATCCTACTTGGGGAGCCAAAGCTTAGGGCGTTTGGCGTGCTGAGGCTGCGACTCCCAACCCGGGCGGTGAAGGGCACATCATCCTCCCGTGGGCGGGGCTCCTCTTCACTAGGTGAGGCCATGAGGCAGACGTAGGTGTGCAGCTGGATGAGGAGCCGTCGCTGCAGCATCCATACCACCATCTGAATGAGCTGAGTCTGCAGACACAAGCACGAGGCAGTGGATGAGGCTGCTTCTCACCCAGCCCCAAACCCTCCCCAGGGCTTGAGAAAGCATGACCCTGACAGCTCCGACACAGTCTCTGGTGCTGGGCAGGAAGCTCTCTTAACTTCAGAAGAGAAGCCTCCAGACGCTCGCTGGTTCTGCAAAGCCAGGAGAGTTCCAGATCAGACACCTGGGGCGCTAGAGAGTCTGATGGAGGAGCAAGACCTAGGGCAAGGAAGCCCCTGTGCCGTCCCTTCTCTAGGCTGACTTCCCCTATAGCTGTCCTCTCTTCCCCTCAGCCCCGTGGGCCGCCGCTGGACCTGGCGTCCAGTCCACTGCCAGGACAGTCTGTACACTGTTCACAAAGAATCTGTGGGCAGCGGCCCTATAAGCAGCAGCTTGGATCTACCTGAAAGACTGCTTTAGGTACACGGGTGGTACCAGAAGAAGGTGGGGAAGAGGGTCCCCTGCTTGGGTTGAAGGCATGCCCTTCCTCATCATGGGGCACCCCAAGGCCAGGCTCTCTATGTGTCTCTGAGTGAGCCGGCTGGGCAGCAGACTCTTGTGCCTGGTGGAGCCCTAGCACCTTCCAGACACAGACATGGGAAACAAGGTAGGTGCAGAGGCACCAGGATCATCTTTGGGAGGGTCCCCAAGGATCACCTCCTCGGAGGTAGCTGAATTAATCAGGGAAAGGAGTGGGGGGTAAACATACTAACCCTGGTCAAAACCACAATAACTGAAAAATAACTGAACATGAAATTAAGAAATAAAGCAAGGACCTGAGCACTATGGTGCACACTTGAAATCTCAGCTACTCAGAAGAGTGAGGCCAGAGGATCACAAGCTCAAGATTAGCCTGTCTCAAAAATAAAAGAAAAATGTAGACAGGCGTGGTAGCACACACCTAGAGTCCTACCACTCTACCAAGGTAACACAAAACCTGAGCCCATCCTAAATTACATAGTAAGAACCTATCTCAAAAACCAACAAGACAGTCTGATATGGTGGCATAGTGGTCCACACCTATGATTCCCGCACTCAGGAGGCTGAGACAAGAGGACTGCCATGAGTTTAAGGTCAGCATGACCTGTATAGTGAGTTCAGGATCACCTTGAACTACACGGTGAGACTCTGTCTCGAAAAGCAAAATAATAAAATAATCAACAAAACAAAACAAAGGGCTGGATATACCTCAGTGTAGTGTGTTTGCTGAGCATGTGTGAGGCCACAAGTCCAATCCCAGTACCACAATAAAGAAAACAAGGGTTTTCATAAACACTTAGACAGCATGTCCATCAGACCTGGGAGACTAACCCAGCTCTATTCAGCCCTGATAAGGCTGGGGCTGCTGCCCAGGCACGGCCTGAAAACTCATTGCATTATGCAGACCACTGAGGTGGGAGCACTGCCAGCCCCTCCCCCATACTGCCCAGGCGGGTGCAGATGCAAAGTGTATCTTATTCAGCTGGCATGACCTGGCATGGTTCCTGGAAACTAAAGCCTCTATAAAAGATGACATTTAGAACTCTGCCACACTCAGCATCTAAATGAGCTGAAAAAACAATCTTATTTTCATTCACAACTGAGAAGGGAAAGGGTTTGATTTTAAGGACTGGTTTTGCCCAACAGACCTGGCACTTAGTAAGATAAATGCTTTGCTTTTGGAGACAAAACCCCGAGACCCTCCAGCCTGTCTCCCACACTTGGTCCTATCGCCTGGCCTTTCCAGAGTTCCCCTCATCAGAGTGCAGGCTCTCAGGGGAAGGCAGGGGCAAAGCCTGCAGCTTCCCTACCATCATCATCTATCTCAACAGGAGGCTGTGAAAAGTGACACCTTGTGGCCCATGAGGGAAACCACCAATATAGCAAATTCACTCCCTACACCTGCAGGTGGCACTGTCAGACCTACCCCCACCTGCCTGTACCAAGTCACTGGGTAGGTGCTGACCCAGGCTGGTCCAGGATGAGGAGACCTCAGTGCCCAGTGACTCCAAAGTACACAAACACTGTGGTCCCTGAATGCTCAGGGAAGGAGGCAGGAGTCAAGCTCTCTTGGAGAGCAGTACCCAGGCTGGGTAGGAGTGAAGCTGCCTTTCTGTCCTCCATTTGTGGAAAACCCTAGGCCTAGCACAGGATTCTGTCAGCCCAGGAAAGGCCAGCGCTTTCCTACTAAGCTTAATCAATTCAAAGTCCAAAAAGTGGACTTTGTGGATGTGAATGAGTACATCAGCACTATGTTACTACCCAGCAGCTGGCTCCTGGGTTACCAGCCAGGTACACACAGCACCTGCACCAAAATGAAGGCAAAGGGGGAGCATATCACACACCGGACCCCTCGGGCTTCCGCAACTCACCTCCTGCACAGGAGGGGCCAGAGGATTCCTGAACTCCGACAGGGAGACGGGCAAGGAGAACTTGGCAAGGATGGACGGCAGGTCATGGGATGGAAACTGGCGGGAGAACTGCTCGGCCAGTGGGGAGTACCTGGGGACAGCGAGACAGTGATCAGCCAGGAGTGCCTCGGGACCACCAGATGGTGGTGGGCACAGGAGGCCCAGGGCAGCACCGTTACCACAGGCCCTCAGTGGGCAGCAGAGAATCAAAGCATAGTGGGGGGGCCAGCATGGTGTAAGGAGGACAGAGCAGGGTGAGTGACAAGACATAGTATGAATGTTCAGGTGGACAGAGCCCAAGTACCTTCCCTTGTGAGGTGGCAGGATCCGGTGCATGGCCAGCCGGAATCCCTCTCAGATCTCAGACAGGAGGGGCTCCCTGACACAGGCAGGGCCACACAGCACTGAGCCAGATCACAACTGGGACATGGGCATAGCAGAGCCAGCCATTAAGACGAAGCAAGAGCCTGGCCTCAGCGGCTCTCGGAGCCTCCTGTGCCTGCCTAAGCTGGGGCACCACCTGGTGGGCCCTGCTGAGCTCACCCTTCCCCAGTCTGGGCTCCCACCCTGGCCACCAGTGGTACTCACAAACACACGCTGGCATTGGGAGACAGCACGTAGACATTGTTCTCACACAGTGGGTAGATGATGACAGCTTTGCCCCAATACACGAGGTGAGCTGCAAGCTGGAAAACCTGTAAGCCAAGGAGTCGGGAGGAAGCTTTAAGGAAGCTGTGGCTTCTCGGCCCTGGCATGTGGCCCAAAGCTCACACAGCACAGACCTGTGGCCATAGCTCCCCAGGCTTGCTTTCTGATGTGCGGTAGTACCTTACCATCCTCCCACCAGCATGCTGGCAGGAGTAGTGCAGTGTTTCCCACCCATGCTCAGAGAAACAGCCTGCTGGCACTCTTCCTGTGCCGCTGGATACCACCATTTCCCTGCCAGGGTCCTGTGCTGTCTTAGCTCCTTCTTCTTTTTTTGAGATAAGTTCTGACTTTGTAGTTCAGGCTGACCCTAAGCTCACTATGTAACCCAAGTGAGCCTCAAATTCACAGCAATCCTCCTGCCTCTGCCTCCGGAGTGCTAGGATTACAGGTGTGAGCCACTATGCCCGGCACTGTGGTATGTGGTTACTGGGGATCAAACTAGGGACCTTGCGCTTGCAAGGCAGGCGCTGGAACCACTGAGCTAAATCCCCAGCCCTTTGTATTTTTGAGTGAGGCTCTCACTCTGTAGTTCAGGCTGGCTTTGAACTTGCAGTGATTCTCCTGCCTCGGCTTCCCAAGTGCTGGGATTACAGGCATGTGCCATAATCCCCATCTTGTCTCAGGTTCCTCCTGAGCAATCGCACCATTTGTCAGGCTCAGACAGCCATGAGCGGGGTGGACTGAGCTGGATGTCCCAGTGGGGGCACAACCCTCTCACATTTACCAGGACCCAGCATGGCCTCTCCCAAGAAACAATGGATGTGAAGTCACTCAAGGTACCATCCTCTCATACCTAAAGACCCCATTCTCGTCCCATGTTCCTACTTTTCCCTATAGAACCACACTATCCTACCTCCTGGGCCCTTGACTCACTAGAACTCACTATGTCTAGGAGACATAGACAAAGATACCAGAAATTCTCTCTAGGGAAATCTCAGAGTCCTCCGAGCTCATGAGAGAGACCAAATCCGACAGCACAGCACTGTAGTCCTTCACGAGGTATGTGAAGCCCCAAGCAGCTGGCACTTCCGCCTGTGTCACCCACTCTAACAACAGGTGGACCTCCACAGTGATGAGTCACCCCGCCTGGCCACAGTGCCTGCTATGCTGCTGAGGATGCATTTATTTTTCTCAGCAAACAGGACCCCAGTGGCACATCAACTGTTGGCACATCAACCCCAACACTGAGGAAAGGAACTCCCACTACTGGGAAGGTCCTACACTGTCCTTCTCAGTCCAGTGGTCAGATGTGAGCTCTCAAGCTTGTACACCACACTCAACATGTACACACACACCCACTTCCTCTATCTTACCCACCAGCTGGCTTAGTGGTCTTCAACCTGCCCCTCTAACACGTTCTCCACAAGGCAGCTGGAGTACATTCCAGAGGTATAGGCCCCAAGTCAGTATCACAGGCCAGACGCCAAATGCTAGCCAAGCTGTGCTCCCGAGGCCCTAGGAGGGAATTTGCCCATCCCTGTCCCAGCTGCTGGCATCCTTGGCTTGTAGCCACATCACTTCAGTCCCTGCCTCTGGGGTCACACTGCTTCCTTCTCTTCTGTAGTCAAAGCTGCCTCTGCCTCTCTCTTAAAAGGCTTCTTGTGGGGCCGGGGATTTGGTTCAGTGGTTCTGGCACCTGTCTTGCAAGCGCAAGGACCCAGGTTTGATTCCTGATAACCACATACAATACTTCATGTGGAGACTCACGCCCACCATCAATCAGTACCACATACCACAGTGCGGGGCGTGGTGGCTCATGCCTGTAATCCCAGCACTTGGAAGGCAGAGGCAGGAGGAATGCTGTGATGTGAGTTTGAGGCTGAGCTCAGGGCCAGCCTGAACTACAAAGCGAGACCCTGTCTCAAAAAAAAAAAAAAAAAAAAAAAAAGGCTTCTTGTGAAACCTTTAAGGTTCACCAGTATAATCTCCCCATCTCAAGATCCTTGACTTCCTAAAATCTGCAAAGTACCACATGAGGCCACATCCTTAGGTCCTGGGGATTAGGCTGTGGAGGTCTGTGGGGGCCCTTCATTCAGCTGGCTTGGGATGGTACATGCCCAAAGTCCCCACTAGTTGGAAGAACGACACAGGAGGATCAGTAGAGCCCAACAGTTCAAAACCAGCCTGACAACATAGTAAAACTGGGTCTCAACAAGTAAACATGGGTCAGGGATTTAGCTCAGTGATTCTGGTGTCTGCCTGGAAAGCACAAGTTCCTGAGTTTGATCCCAGCACCATATACCACAATGCCGGGTGTGGTGGCTCAGGCCTATAATCCCAGCACTTTTGAGGCAGAAGCAGGAGGATTGCTATGAGTTCTAGGCTAGCCTGAACTACAAAGTGAGACCCTGTCTCCAAAAAAAGAAAGAAAAGAAAGAAAGAAAGAAAGAAAGAAAGAAAGAAAGAAAGAAAGAAAATGTGTACATATAGATAAGGATCTGGAATATCTAGTGGTTATGTTTGGGACATGAGACTGTATGGACTTTGTAATTTGTATAATACTGGAATTTTCATAAGTTGTTTTTTTTGAGATATAATCTTGCCGTATATTCTAGACTGGCCTCGAACCCACTGTGTAGCCCAGGCTGGCTGCAAATTTGCAGCAGTCCTCTCCTCTACCTCCGGCTTCCGAGTGCTGGGGTTACAGACATGTACACACATCCAATTCTGTTGTTTGGGTTTTTTTTTTTAATACTCCAAATTCAACTGAGGGCCTTGTACCTGCTAGACAAACACTACACCACTGAGCTGCATCCCTATTACTTTTTTATTTTGAGAGAGAAGGTCTCACCAAGTCGCCCAGGCTGGCTTCGAGCTCATGCTCCTGACCAAGCTCTCAAGGTGCTGGTACTACAAGCACACACCACCATGCCAGGCAATGTTTTATCATGACAAATATTTGATCCTCTTTGGGATGCGCTGGAACACGAGTGACTTTAAATCATCTTGTGACATTTGCACTAAGGCAGCTGCTCCCCACAGGGCTAGCTAGCACTACCCTGGGGCCTCTCCTCCCCATGCAACATCTACAGGAAACAGCAGTCTCAGAGGTGGCAGGGTAAGCCACAAGGCCTGGGCCCCAGGGGCTTCCACACAGCCATACAGCAGCAAACCCTGATTGGCACCAGTCCAGCAGAGAGGGGGCACAGAAAGAAACAACATCAAACTGCTTCCCCCAGCCCAGGCCAGGCAAGGCAGGGAAGTGACGGGAACATCAAAGGGACATCAAAGCTTTATCCAGGGGACTCTCACAGCAGGGGTAAAGCACATGTCCAGTGCAGACCCATCAGCCAGCCTCAGTCAAGAGAGGCCAGATCCTTTCAAAGTTTAACACAGGACATGTAAACAAACACTTATCTTCCAGGCAGCTAGAACTTGTCAGAACAGAAGCCATGATCCCCCACTCCGCAGATGTATTTAAAGTTCTGTCCTGTGGATGCTACAAAGCGGGATGTGCTCACTACTGGGTCCTGTCCAGCTCCAGCCCAGGAGACCAGACTGAAATTCCAAAGCTGGAATCTGCAAAGTGCCCTAACGTAGCAGATAAGGGTCATGAGCACAGAGGACGAAGGAGGTCATTCTGAACGAGAAAAGCAAAAAAGTACCTTGGGAAACACAGCCTAAGTGTCAGACAGGCCTAAGAAGCGAGGTCCCCCAGCAGTGCCAACAGCTCCCCTGAACAAACCTTCCCGGGAAGCCCAGTGCTGCTCCTCTGCCCCCTGAGAATGCAGCTAGCTACCACCTTGGCAGTTAAGGACTTTGATTCCAGAGCAGGCCTCTAGTGCCCCCTGGTGGCCATGAGGCACACATCACTACCAGATCCGGGTCCCAACAACCCAAAGGGGCATCCAACCCTAACACTGGTCCTACCTTCAGGGTGTTGCCTGGATGGCACCACAGCTCTAGCCAAGGGACTCTGACTAGCAGCGCAGGCCCTGGGCCACCAGCTTCTTGTGCTTTTCCTCCTCTGCCTCCATCACACACATCAAATAGATCTATGGCCATAGGACAGCCCACAAACACATGGCTCTCAAGATGGTGGCATCTTATGGAAAGAACAGCATCTACTGCATGTGCACATGGTAGGGTGAAACTACCAGCTCAGTCCTGGCTCAGGTTCAGGACCCATGGAAACCTCTGGCTCTCACTTCCTGCATGCTTGCTCTGGTGCCACTGCGAGACTCCCATGAGCTGGATAGTATTCTGCACGTCCCCCCTTCTCCCATACACCCCAGGCCTGGTGTCCCACCCTCTAGTCCTCTGCTCAGTGCACCGGGTATCTCTTTCCTTTCTCCCACAGCAACCTCACAAAGCCAGCTCTGCACTCAGGTCTGACTTAAACGCTAAAATCTCAAGCCATTCTAGGATCCACCCAGGTCTATGGCAGTTTGTATGGTAGTTCTTAATCGGATGGAAACCCTGGGAATGTGGCACAGTAGACGGTGTGCTTCTGAGCCTCCTACCTTTACTCAGGGGCTGCCTGCTGTGGATGTACCCAGGGGCCACTCCCTTCTACTCATCCAGGTCCCCAGGGCCCTACCTGCAGCAAGGCCAGGTCAGCATCCTGGGCTAGCTGCTGCAGATTCTTCACAGCAGACGTGGTCTTGATCACCCGCACCAGGGCTGGGGAACAGTCGACGGGCAGCTCACTGAGCAGAGACTTCTCATCACTGAGCAACAGCAGTGCATGATATGGGCTACGGAGCAGAGTCACAGGTCATCAGGACATGCAGAATCTCAGGGCAGCTTGACCAAAGATGTTCCTAGAACATATTGAGGCACAACCGGGGCCCACAGGCACTCAACTATGGAGAGACTAAGGGAGGAATGAGAGGGAACAGCAGGATGGGTGCAGGAGTGTTTATACAATTTTCAGGGATTTCTGTTACCTTCCAGAGAAACAAAATTAGCACAAAATTGGGAGGTCTTGAACACCTGACTGTATATCCTAATATGGCACTATCTAGCACACATTTAATGATTAAAGAAATAAACCAATTTTTCCTAGCAAAATAGTCTCCAACAAGGGAAAAGTAAAATCTTCTCCATAAATTATAAATAGAATTACATAAAAATAGGCTTAGCAAAGACCCTGGGAAAGAAGGCATCTCCTCTGGAGCATAGACAGGGGAACTTAGGGGGACAAGGCAGCATTTTGACTGTGTCCAATCCCCCCTGCTTTTTTTTTTTTTTGAGGGAGCTACTGACAACACAACTCGGGGCTGTCACACAATGAGCCACATCCCCAGATCCTTTTCATTTTGTATTCTAAGACAGTCGCAATAAATTACTAACTGCAGTCCTCCTGCCTCAGGTTCCTTGAGGGCTGGATGGTAGGCATGCATGCATCACTGTGCCTGGCAGTTCTTTGGTAGCACTGGAAATCCCATCATGACAGGCAAGTGCTCTAGCTCAAAGCTAGATCTCCAGGCCCAGATTTCTTTCTTATTTGCTTCTGAAGAAAGGGTCTCACTATGTAGTTCAGGCTGGCCTTTAACTTGCAGTGATCCTCCTGCGTGCTATGATTATAGGCATGTGCCATTACACCTGGTCAAGACATCAGTTAAATTAAGCTGAGGCCCCATGGTTTCTGAATCAAGTCCAGAGGATCATGGGGCAGAAAGCACCAGGAAGATAAATCCCCAAAGGCTAGGCTTCTCCCTTTCTCAGACACACAAGCTTCCCAGCAGGCTGCCCTGTTCAGGCCCTGGGGAAGTATTTGGGCGGGAAACCCTTACCCAAAGGAGGCCTTAGGGAATATGGAATGAGTTATTTCTAGACAGAAGTGGGTAGAAAAATCATGTTTTTCCTAGTACCTGGCCCCTACCTGTCAACTTTTGTGGCAGAAAGAGGAAAAGTGAACTTTTGAAATAAAAATAATTGGCAAAGCTCAGCAGCTACTGCTCCTGCAGGGAATGTGCAGGGCTGGTCCTCACCGGATGGCTTTCAGGCTTCGTTCAATGGCCTCAGGAGGGATCAGGCTCGAGGAGGCATAGTGGATCTTGTGAGGCAGGCAGAAGCTCACTTCCAGCCAGCTGTTGATGTGGAGTCGCACCACACCAGATGTACACAGGCTGCAGAGAGTGGGCACCATTACTAGTTTCCAAAGGAATTTTCTAAACATTTGCATGGATCACAACACCCCACTCAACAGTGCTGTGCCCAGCACACTGCCCTGTTTTGGAGGAAACTTCAGGTGGAAACATCATGGGAAAGACAGCATCTTTTCAGATCTCACAATACTTAAGAAAATATGTTAGGGGCCGGGGAGTTAGCTCAGTGGTTCCGGCGCCTGTCT
>PVIR01010518.1:0-49838 GCA_004026965.1 Petromus typicus | reverse complement strand
TGTCCCATTCTGTCACTCTTCCCTTGCATAACTTGGTTTTTCCCTCAGATTTATCCTATCCTTCCTGGTCTTGTCTTTTCCTGTTTTTCTTTCTCTGTTGCTGGTTGAACCCAGCACAGAACACTGAGCTACATCCCAAGCACTTCTAATATTTTTGACAATATTTCAAGAAGTCATTAGTTTTCCCAGGCTGGCTAACATTCTCCTGTTCAAGACTTTAGGTTCATCTACCATGATTCTCCCTTGGTCTAAGTGATGAGTGGAAGATTTTCCCTGGGCACCTGAAATGGCCCTGTGACGAGAAGGGTCCCACTCCTGCGGCTCAGTGCTCTGAAATCACCATCATCGAATTTGTAGTTGTTTTTCAACAAGTAATGCTTGATTTTTTCCCCACCAAAGTTCACTGATTACATTCTACAGATTCCCCATCTTCTCTAATAGATGGTGACACTGAGGCTTAGAAACCCATCACAGTCCTGCAACATCACAAAACAGGCTCTCAGAATTTAACTTCCTGTCTAACTACGAGGTCTAAATGGCCACACTGTCCACTTTAAACGCTGAGTATACGAATGGCATATGTGTGAGTTCAGCATGCGTGCATGCACGCGTATGTGTACACACACACACACGCGCACACAGAGCCAAGAGTTCAAGAGTTCTCAGAAAAGACTCAACTGTAACTGCATTTTTTTTTTTTTTGAAATAGGGTCTTGCTTTGTAGTTCAGGCTGGCCCTGAGCTCATTATGTAGCCCAGTCAAGCCTTGACCTCACAACAATCCTCCTGCCTCTGCCTTTTGAGTGCTGGTATTACATGTGTGAGCCACCACGCCTAGCATGTGGTGTGTGAGACTGATTGTTGGTGGGCATGAGTCACCACACCTGGCATTGCTGTTGTATGTAGTTACTTGGGATCAAACCAGAGTTCTTACACTTGCAAGGCAGGCACCAGAACCACTGAACTAATTCCCGGGCCCCCTTCCATTAATATTTTTTAAAAAACATTTTATTAGTACATGTGTGCCATACATAATAATTACATCCACTGTGGGAAGTTGGTACGTGGACATCACACATTTCCACTGTGTTTGCTTCCTGTCCTTCCTTCCCTGTCCCCCTCCTGCTTGGTAATGGAGCCCAGACTCTATATCACAGAGCGAGAGTGACTACTGTGACAAAAAACCTTGAGAAGTCTCCAAAGTAGCTTTGTGGGAAAAATGGGCAAAAGATAATCAGGATGGGGTGGGAGTCAGAGGCTGGAGGACTGGAGGAGCAAAGCCAGAGAGAGAGAGGAGGAACCAGAAGAGGTGCATTTTCTTATCTTTTCACACTGGCAGGGAAGACCTTTTCTAAGGGAGGTATCAGTAACATAAAGTGCAAAATTAAAGGTAAACTTTCAAGGCCAAAAAAAAAAAAAAGAAAGAAAGAAAGAGAAAATGTCAACCACCACATGTAATCTGAAATAAAAATAATTATGAAGAAAATAAAGGGGAAATTAAAATTAGAAAGTACATAAATGACAGGCCTGCTCGAGCCCCAACTTCACACAAATTACAGGAATGCAAATATCTAAGGAAACAAAGAAGCCAGATGAAAGTTCTCTCCACCCTGGAGCGACCTAGAGACCCACAAGTACACCAGCTCTGGTAAAAGCAATTGCAAACTACAAAAGCAACAGTAGTTCAAAGCAAAATGAACACTGGGAGACTTCTACTTGAAAACAACAACAGATGTTTGTCCCTTCCTGTGGTCTTATCAAGTAAAGTGAGACTTTATGATGTCACAAGTAAAGTGAGACTCTATGATATCCCCTCACTTGTAGGGTGACAAGGAATTTGAACATCAGCAGAAACAAACAAATAAACAAAAACAAAAACAACAAAAACAAAACAAAAAAAGGTGAGTTTTCCTTAAGACAGTCCAAGCGGAAGCTCCTGCTCTCTACAAAGAAAGTACATTGCAGGGTTCGTTTTCTAATCCTGCCAAGAGAGAAGCACATCCATTCTGTCATTGCCATAGTTTTAAAAATACAAACAGGCAGGGGATGTTTTCCTGTTGATTTTAACAAAACAAGAATATTTGGATACCTATGGTCGAAAATAACATACTTAATTCTTATTCTCCCCCTCTAAAAAAATCTCACTGCGTCACTGGATGTGAATTCCAGAGTTGTCATGTTAGTATTTCTGGGGGTTTTGTTTGATTTTTCTTTCCAACGGCTCTGGTCAGCCTCCTCCAGCCTCGCTCCCATCCGCCCTTCCTTCTGTCCATGCCGCGAGCTCGCGAGCTCCCCCTCTCGGTGGGTTGTTTGTAGGTTCTGCTTCCATCACGTAAAACAACAGCATTCTTCCCTGACTCCTGTTGGTCACCATCCACTTCCATCAGTCTTCACTGGCTCCAAAAGCATCTTGATTTTCCAGCCTTTGTCTTATGACACTCAATTATACAATACAGTTTAAGGAACCATTGGATGTTTCAGAGACGAAGGGCACAGTGGAAGGGAGATTCCTACCCAGAGATTCAGGTAAAGCCCAGGGTGTGGTTCTCCTGGGAGAAGGCACATCCCTAAGTGATTTACCTGCTGAGACAACTTGAATTTTACCAAAAAAAAGGAAAACAGAAGAACACTTACCGGAGCACTGGGAACACAGCAATTTACATATCGGAGGACAGACAAAGACAACAAAGAGATGATGGGCAACTCGAAAAGAAAGACCTCACATTCATTTGATCAAACTGATCCCAGGTCTACCTATGATAAATGGAAACCAAGAAGCCTGTACCTGCTGCCTAATTATTTCTCACCTGAACCTGTGACACAGTCATGCATATGATTTAAGAGTGTGCCTAAGACTGGCTTTGTCTTGGCACTGGTACATTCCCTCAGTGGGGGTAGTCTCCATATCTGTGAGCAGTGACGTCACTTGGGAAGTGTCATTTATGTATCTAACCTACAAAGGATGAGATATGAAGGAGAGCAGCCAAGTCCTGCTCCTATGTCCTGCCTGGGACTGACAAGGGCAAGATTAGCATGCAGAACCCAGCTATGCCCAGCTTCGAATCTGGTCTCTACACAATGTAAAGCAGACACCTCCCCCCAAAGCATGAGGCTAAGCCATAGTGGTCAGGCCGACTGAAGTTTCCTAAGGCAATCTAGAACCAAATCGGAAATTAAAGACTGTTATTTGGGCAGGACCGGAACTGCCTTTGTTAACATGGAGCTAAAAATTCAGTATTTAGGATCGACCGACATTCCTTGGTTTATGTCTAGAAATTTTGGACCTTATTTCCCTCTTCCAGTTTACATTATAAATGCTCTTCAAGTCTATTGTTGATGAGTAAGTCAAGACTGGAAGGGACCCAGGAGATCCACTTGGTGGGTGGGGGGATATTCGAGAGGTTTGAGGACAAGTGGTGACTCTGTTCCTAGATCTGTGACCACATTTATATAATTAAGTTCAGAAAATTGGCATAGGACTGGAGGATAAGCATTTCCAAGATAACGAGTCAGAAGTATTGTGATCTGGCTAATGATTTGCTATGAAGTTTAAGGAAAAGAGTTTGTGTGTGTTTATGCCATGTGTACACTTGTGTTGACAGTTCATGCACATGTTTATGCAAATTTATTTTTATTTGTTTGTGGTTATGTGTGTTTGTGTGGCAGGGATGTTGTGTTGAACATATGCATGTACATGTATGATTTTTAAAATTTTTAAATTAAAAATAATTCTAGTACTGCAATTGAACTTAGGACCTTGTGCTTGCCAAGAAGGTGCAGCACCACCAAGCTACATCCTTGGCCCTTATATGTGTTTTTGAGTTATGTGTGTATTTGTGTTTGTGTTAAAGTCTGTTTGTATTGAGTACTTGTGTCCATGTGTGTATTTGAGCGTTGTGTTTATTTGCAATATCTGTTTATGTTGAGCATACGTGTTTATGCTGTATGTATCTCTGTGTTTGAGATTTACATACAAAGAGGCATATTTATTGATTTGGAAAGGAGTGATAGAAGAAGACCAGAAATGCACAATCAAGCTATCAATCAATAAATCAATAAAAGCTGAAAAGAACCTGATCAGCAGTGGAAAATGAAGGTGGAGGAGGCGATGTCCAGGTGGACAGATGGAAGGAAAGACAAACAGCACAAGTCTTCCCGAGTCACTGCAGTCAAGGTTGCTTTGACCTCTTCAGAAGAAAAAAAGCCCAGTAGCTGTATAGACAAAATGACTCTCTGCGAAATGTTCTTTAATTGGAATCGTGTCCTGTTGTCACCTGGGTTCCAAAGGGGGCTGGCGGGAGGAAGCCATATGTTCCAACCTTTTGATTCTCATTTCACATTTGTGATGAATGTGTCTCAGAGGGGCTGTTACTGCCGATGGCAAAGTATCTTTATGTTTTGGAATTTGCCTTCCAGCAGTCACATAAAGTCTTACGACTGCAAATTGCTAGGAAGCTCTGGAGTTCTGGTGTAAATAAGTCATAATCAGTAGAGGGTTTGGGTAGCAAATTTAAACTGAAGAACCAGGAAAATAAAGAACTAAAAGTCTTTGTTCAACTCAAGAAAATCATTATACAGAGAGTATTGTACAATGTCTCAAAGCAAATAATACTCAATAGCAAGTCTAGTTTTTACATCAGTGGTATTATCCTCATCATAGAAAGCTGAGTACACTAAGTTATTTACATTTATTGTTTGTTCATTTCTGAAGCACCCTGATATATGTGTGATCTCAATTCTAAATTTGTGCCATGTCCGTATTTGGATTAATCTGTACACATTCTAGAAATACCAGTATCTGAAACTGACATAGGATAGAAGAAATAAAGGTAAGTCGAAAAAGAGGCAAAGAAAATAATAATTTTAAAGTTGCATCTTTTAGTATATGAGCCAAGACAAAAGTTCTTAAGATCCTTAAAGACACAATAATCTGATGTTAGTCCTCTCTACCTGGAAATCGGTCCTTTGTTTCCTGTGAACTGTGGCTTGATCTTATGGAGGGGCCATGCCTCTGTGACTTATGGCAGCTATCACCTATGAATGGGGCTACACCCTTGCGCTATAGAGGCCATCACCTTTCATCCTCTACTCTGCATAGATTCACAGATTCCCAAAGCCCATAAATACACCTGGCCTCGGGACACAATGTGCTTCTCCTCTTTCGAGAGCCCACACTCTGTTTCTTCAAGTGTGCATTTTAATATTCTGGCCTACACATTTCTTTACACCTCTCTCTGATGTGTCTTGAAATTTTTTTTTCTGCCATGGAGAGAACCATGCAAACTGGCTCACAGGTGGGGTGAGTCTTTCCAGTTTTACTTGGGGACCTCCTGCCACAGAAGACAAGGCTGTCCTGGCAATACCAGGGAACAGAGGTGTTAATGATACAAAAGAAAGCAAAGGAAGGGCTGGCAGGTCTCTAAAAACTGTGCACCTCAATGTTAAGTTGAGGCGCTGTGGTTCTTTCCTCTTACTAACATCATGAGGCTTCATTTCCCTAGAGCCCAGAGGTACTTTACAAAGCAAAGGAGCTTCCTCATGAGGGTCCCCGAACTCATCTGCAGTGGAAGGGACTCAGTGCCTGTTCTTCCAGAGAACCTGGTATTCATCAGCCTTTGGAACTAGTTAATCTTTCTCAGAGAGACTTCCAGAAAGAGGTATAGAAAAGTGCCACAAGGCAAGAAAATACTGTAAGAGACCTGGGAGTGGAGGTGAGGGAAGAACTGAGCTGCTTTTCTACTTCCTTGATTTCTCTTCATACTGCAATGACAGAGACCAGTATCTGCAAGGTTGCTGCATTCATTTCATACATATTTCCAATGCCCAGAGCTGCATAAATGCTAGCAATGCCTGTAATCTGAGTGAGGAGGATCTGGAGTGTTATGGCTGGTGGGTCTGGGGTTTTGGGATCACTCTCAGATACTCTCAGCAGACTATCTGTCTCTCCAACATAGAAAAGAGGAAGAGAAGACAGAGAAGACCAGTGCTGGGGAGGAATGGGGTGCACAGCTGAGATACTGCTGGATCTGGGTCTGTTTTAAGGACACTGTCTTCAACCCCAGAGCATTGATACTTGATTGACTAAAGATTACGCTTTTTACTAGGACTTTGTTTGGTTTTGAGCGCTAAGAGGGAATTTTGGTAGCCATGGCAGCCTGCACCAGGAGGATAGGGCTGCTCACACAGGGGAGGCCTCGACACCACTGACTGTTAGCTTCTGACCACAAAGCTGCTGGCTGCTCAGGGCCACACAGAGCCTGCATTTTACATTCTCTCAAAAGAGCTGGGTCTTAGCTCAGTGGTTCCGGCGCCTGTCTTGCAAGCGCAAGGGCCCGGGTTTGATTCCCTGGTAACCACATAACAATACTGGGTGTGGAGACTCAACCCAGCAGCAACCAGTACCACATACCACAGTGCCGGGTGTGGTGGCTCACGCCTGTAATCCCAGCACTCGGGAGGCAGATGCGGGAGGATTGTGATGTGAGTTTGAGGCTGAGCTCGGGGCCAGCCTGAACCACAAAAGCGAGACCCTGTCTCAAAAAACCTAAAAAAAAAAAAAAAAAAAAAAGAGCTGGGTCTTTTAATCCTCCCCCCGGGGGGCGGGCTCCCTTCTGACCCCAGAAAAGTTTTAGCTCAGCTGAGCAATTTAGCAATTTAGCAAGATATTATCTCAAAATAAAAAAATTTAAAAATTAAACAGTTGAGGCTGAAGCTCAATATGAAAACTCTAGTGTTAATCTCTGTTAAAAATATAACACAGAAACAAAACAAAATGGGTTTGTCCATATGTACATATACAAGTACATGTTAAATTAGCTGGGTTGTGACAATGATAAGGCCTCTGGAGATCCATCTTAGGGTAGAGATTTGGTAGTACCACAGAACCACGGGGCTTAATCCTGCATTTGGTTGCTAGGTCATAAGGCTGCTGGGAGCACGTGGGGTGCCGGGAGCACGCGCGGTGCCGAGTTCTACACAAGGCTTGAGAATTTCTTCTTCTTGGCTAGGGGTACTAGAAGCTGTGTCTTCCCTTCAACTCCTCAAAAGCCAGTAAGATCAAAACAAGCCTTACACACAGCCAACAGGGTTAAATCTGTGCATGAATACTGCAGGCTAGCTGCCAACTTTGAGAAATCTAAGCCACAGCTGGCTAGGACTTTACAGTGGAATCCCTAAGCCCACCCTGTGTGGGAGGGACTTCATTCTCTCTGACCTGAGGCATCAAAGGACCATTTCCAGGCAGTTTCCTCAGCAAACTACAAACCATGACATTGCCCAGAAGTGACGCATGTTTTGGCAGGAAGATAGCCGTCTAGGTGGCACCTCGCAGGAGTTTGGCCACTGAACCGTCTCTTGTCTGCCAGCTTCCTGTGGGCCTCAGGCTATGCTCTGACCACTCCTGAGTGCAGCTGTCTGCACACTCTCATCTTGGTGTCAGTGTGGGAACCCCGGGGAGGACACAGAAGGGCCAGGACATTTCTGCAGTGGATTCAAGTTGGAAGCTTAGAACTCAGCTTCTTTTAACTTAGATCTGGTGCCACCAAAGCTCCTAGAGATAAAAAGATGTTTGCTTAGAATCCTTATTGCATGAATGTTTTTATGTGATATGCAAGCTCCCCTCTAGTCTCTAGTTATTATGTCTTTGTATTAGTTAAGTCACTCCACAAATATACATCAGCATATCCAAGGTAGGCGCAGTATCACTTCAGCTAAATCCCCAGCCCACATTAGCATATCCAAATAAGTGAGGTAGGATAGAAAAGCTAAATATACAAAAGATCAAGGAAAATTATAATTTAAACATCCTACTGCAACTTTAGGGCACCAGGTTAGCCAAGGTTATTCCAATGCTTGTTTTATGCTTTTTTCTTCCAAGTATATCACACCCCAAAATCCCTTAAAGACATCTGAAGTCTATACATTAGAGTAACTGATAAAGGGAAAGGATGGAATTTTCTCCTGTGAATAAACCGTCCTTCTACCAGCAAATGAGTCATTATCTTTCTATCTGGGCTGAGTCCTTGCTTTTCTCCTGTTAACCAACTAAAACTTTTTGTTGATTCACAAATAACACAGACTTCCGTGCCCCCCAAAACACAGATACCCCCAACTCCAGACAATCACACTCCTCTCTGGAGGGCCTGTGCTCTATCTCTTTGAGTAAGTCTATATTTTTACAATTCTGTCTAAACATTTTATTCTTCTTACTGACATGTCCTGACCTTTTTTTCTTTTTTTTTTTTACTGTGGTGCCAGTCAATGAACCCGTCCTGTGGGTGGGTTGAGCAAAGGTCCCTGCACTCTGCCTCGGAGACCTCTCAGATCCCTGTCTGGTGACGGGAGCAATGAACGCATGACTAGAACATTAGGAAGGAGGCTGCTGTTCCTGGAAGAACCAGCAGAACCACAGGACACCAGAGATGACTTTTACTGGTGAGAAATGAAGGGCAGGAGTCTTAGATAACTAAGTCAGATCTGCAGCTGAAGAGAATACTGGGCTGCAGCACAGAGAAGATCAAAGTGATTAAACATAGGGCAACAGCAGATTGAAAAATATTTAACTTTAGTCCAGAAAATTAGAAATAGTAACTCTGACTATGAGGGTAGAAAAGATGAAAGGCAATGAGTACTTTGGAGGGACAGTGTGTTCTATTTTAAAAATGGCAAATAATGGAGGAGACTGAGTCTTTTAACCTGTGGAACTAGATGAAGACGGAGTGCCATCCTGAGATTTATGCCCCAGAAACTCAGCAGGTTAATGGGATAACTGGCATTTCAGTTGTGAATAAGTTGCCCTCAGTGTGCCATTAAGACAGTCAAAGAAAGAACTTATGCAAGTCTGTGGCCCACCAGGAGAGTTTGACTTATAACAGGCATTTTCAAGATTTATTCACAGAACTGTCAAAAGAAAATCACCAAGAAGAGAGGACAAACTGTAGTAATCTTCCATATTCCAGAACCTGGGGTAGTACCGAACTCTGTATAATAATTATTTCGTACACCAGTGCTAGTTAATTTGTGTACAAGATGTGATGAAAGTTATAGTGAGTAACCAAAATAATAAAAAAATTTGCTGTAATAAAATTAGGTTGCCATCAGTTCTCTCAAAACACTCCCCCTCATTTTTGACATACATATCCCTTCATTCTTGCCATTTTCTGGATGCGTTCTGAAAGTCTCCTTTCTGGAGTGTCTTTGCTGCTTTGTCCTTCTTTCCACAGGTCATGAATGGTCATTTCACGGTCTTTTCTAATTTGGAGAAGAACCAGAATTTGCGGTGCCAGAACCAGTGAATAAGGGACATGAGCAACTACTACTGCAATGTTTTTATTGGACTGAAATTGGCACAAGTACCTCACATGGATTCAGTTTGCTGAAGCAGTGTGGAGAGTTTTGAGATGGAGAAATGGCATTGTGTCTTTTTTACTGTGGTAAACTTTTAATTTAAATATTTGGTATGTTTTTGTCACACCTCAAATGGGCACATTGAGAGGTTAATAAGAATAACTATTAATAGAACAATTCTAATTATACACTGTAATGAACATGCAAATGTGGCTGGTCAATCAGCCAATCTGTCTCTTTGTCTACGTCCACGAGGTGAGCAGCATATACAGCAAGGATACGCTGCAAAAAGATGCCTCCCATCCTGGGCAAGAGGAAGTCGGATACAGTGAGATTTCACCAAATCATTCAGAACAGTAATTTAAACATGAGTTATTTATTTTTGAAAATTTTCTATTAATAACTGGGGCCCTCGGTTGGTGGAGAGTTTATAACAAACCACCACTTCAACATTGCAGGTAAGAGGGGTGACTGTGACATAAGAAAGGATGTGAGACAGCAGGGGTGCTCTCACATTTAATGACAGAGAAGTAGACAAGCTCACAAACAGATCTGTGGAGAAACAGTCAGGTAAAGGAAGCTGCGGAGTGCAAGACAATGCACATCCCACAGGGGGAAACCCTGACAGAGAAAGTGGGTCAGACAGGATGAAATAATGTGGAGATTTCAAAAGAGGTCAGGACTCAGAAGTACTCTTTAGACTGTCATGAGGAGGCACATAGAGCTTCCTGAATCATGGCCAAGGAACCTACGAGGACAAGGAAGGAAATGAGAATGTGAAAATTGTTTTTGTGCGTTGCACACAAAGGAGCAACCAAAAGACAGGATATGCTTATGAGGTAAATGAAAGGAGATTGAGGTAGCAAGAGGAGGAGGTGGGATTTTCTGGGAGCAGAGTTGTGGAATTCACAGACAGGTGATGGCAGGTCCAAGGTGGGATCATGCCAGAGAGGTGGTGATGGAGTGGAAGAAAATGCTATGAGAAGAGAGGCTGTCAGGGTCTGGGTATAAAAAGGAGTAGTGGCAACATTCTAATAAAAGAAGAAATGTAAAAAAATCTGTATATGGTGATTGCCAGACAGCCACAATAGACTGAATTGTGGTATCCCATGCCTTGAGTGACACTATTTTACTTTTCAAGAAATGAAAGGGTAAACTCTGGGGGAGGGTGGCAGGTCATTATTGGGATTTCAAAGCACTTCTAGAAGCCAAGCACAGAGATCACATCAAAACCAGCATTTTCCAAAGGACAGGTTGGTCTCAGAACAAGAAAACAACCAGCGCCATGGAGATCTACCTGAGTGTGGAAGAGAAGGATGTTTGTCAAATAAGGGCCATACTGCAACTATCACGGGAGAGATTGAGGAAGGGGAGGCCACAGCGAGCAACGGACATTGCAGGGTGCTCAGGGACACCCACAGGAAGGGGCAGAGCACTCAGCGATTCCCTGGGCAGAGACCTGGGAGGGCGGCCTCAGCAGTCTGCCCTCTCTGTGTTCTCTGGCAGTAGGTGAGGGTGACCAGTCATTCTGTACCAGGCTGGGTTGATGTCACGTTCAGCGGGTGCTGAGATTCCATGTTATCACCCTCGGATGGCAGCACCAGAGATGCACGCTTGTCTTTGGCCATTGTGAAGTCTACTATGAAGTAGAGAAAATCACGGAAGATACTATGTAAAGGTATATGAGATAACCAGCTCCCGGATGCTGTGCACTCAAGGCTTCAGAGTCACTGCCACAGACCCCACCACTAGGATGACCCTAGGCTGCTTGAGTTTATTAACTGATATGATCACTTTAAATAGCTGGTAATGATTGGGCTTGGGACACATCCCGGTAATAATTCAACTGCATGAAACCCATACTCCTTGCTGTTAATTAAGGACTGCCTTTCCCCAACAATTAAGGAAAATGTATCATGAGCACACTGTTGCAAGTTGGCAGCGATAAGAAACCAACCTCAAGAGTATAGATCCTTCCCAGCCTACAGAATTGTAGGTGAGATCTCTCCCTTTAACCATCCAGGACTAATGAGGATGAGTGGACAGGAAGGAGACACTCAGGGGAGAAATGGTGCCGCAGGGTGATGATATAAATTGCATGGTGGTATCATTTCAAGCCCTCAGTAGTTCAAAGATTGCAACAGTTCCAGGCTCACACACTGCTACCATATATATTATAGATGCAAAGGGTGCTGACAAAATCATGGGGATAGAAGAAAAATAGACTGAGCACCCACTGACATCAGGGCTGTGAAAGTAGGTCTCTCCCAGCCTTATCACATGCGAGACATTCCTCAGTGCTGGACATGCCATAGGTCACTGTAAGGCTGCTCACTCACTGATCTGAGCTTCCAAGGAAACTCACATCCAAATGAGGTTAGGGACTTACCAGACCTGTAGGCTCAGGTGTGTTTTCTGGCCCCAGCTATAGCTCTTGTCCTAAAACACTTTGGGCATGGAAGGCTTCTTAGAAACATACTCATTACTGTTTTCCAACCTGAATCATGTTGAGTTGGCTACAGCCCCATGCAGATGCACCCAGACCCACTTTTCCTATTGCTCATACTAATTTTATGTCTGAGTGTTTGTGATGATGCTACTGGCTGCCCCAGGCAATAATACAATTTCCCAAAGTAGCAAAAGCTTTAAGAAACACTGGCCTTTTTGAAGGAGTCACTGAGCCCAAGGAATATCTTATTTAAAAAAAAAGGTCCGTAGGTACAAATGTCTCCATCTGTGTGACTGAGGCCAGTGGTCTGGGGCTTCCTGAATTCCCTGATGCTTTTGCTATGCTTTTGCTATGCTTTTGTCATGTGAGGCTCATGTGTGCTCTCATGGAGCATGTTTCTGGAAGAGATGCGCAGACAGGGTGTAGTCCTTCACAGCCACTTCCCGCAGCCCCTTCGCCGCCTGCTCACACCAGCGGCTTTATATGTCTCAAGCCCAGTTCAGCCCTGTGAACTCCAACCCCACCAATCTCTGCCCTTGCTCAGATTCCAGCTCTTACTGCTGTGGTCCAGGAGCTTGGGAATGTGACGGTCTCAGCATAGTCCCTTGATCTTTTGAAGACTGTGTTTAGTCAGAACAGCAATTACTTTCTGCTCAGGCATTGCTACTATCCAATATCTTTCAGTCTTCTTGTTTGGAATGAGCATCATTTTACTTTTGGAATAAAGACAAATGGAGAGCTGATAGAAGAGTTCCCATCCCAGCTTCCTACCTGGAATGGAGCTGTGATGGCTTGGGCTTTCGTAGCTACCTTGTGAAATTGAGGATGGAAGCATCGTGCTACATAGGCAAGGGGTGAAGTCTTTAAAGCTTGTGTTCCAAGACCTTTCTGGGGCCTTAGTACTTGTACCAGATTCTTGTCTTAGGTCCTAATTGTGTGTGAGAAAGATACTCCTCAACTCTAAGCCTTCATTGGGTATGCAATTGCTGGGCTCCCTCACAACGACTTAATGAGGTTCACATAAGGGAGTGCACGTGTAAATCCGAAGGCAGCAGCTAGAACAGTGGCATTCAGTCTGTGCCGGTCTCCTAGCCCTGGAGTTCCAGCCTGGCTTTCCTGAAATGTCATGGGGTTACTTAACCATGAATGACTCACTGTCCTTAGCACTGACTGCTGTGGTTATGTCTAGAGTTGCTTTCGCAGAAGTACCTTGATGATTCCAAGGACTGAGTGGTGTCTCAGCATCTTTTAGAGGTTGAGATGCCCCAGGCTTCCTATTAATTACAAATACAATCTGTGAAGTGTCTCATGTGTATTCATGATGAAATAAAAATAGTCTTTGCAAACCTTGCTTGTGGCTTCGAAAGTATTCTAAAGCAGAATGTGATAGACAAACAGCAACCTGCCTGCGGGGTGCAGCTTGCTCCTCATATTCTTTTTGTATTTTTTGAACCCACCTATAAAAACGATTCTAAGAAAGTTAAGGAAATAGAAGAAGAGCAACAGCCATGACAATACATAATATAAGTAGGCCGAGCAAACAGACTTTAGCTCTGTCACCGTGGACCACGTGTGAGTTTGTGTTCTTTCCTT
This sequence comes from Petromus typicus, assembly GCA_004026965.1. NCBI lineage: Eukaryota > Metazoa > Chordata > Mammalia > Rodentia > Petromuridae > Petromus > Petromus typicus. The sequence continues at coordinate 36,452 of PVIR01010518.1, read as the reverse complement.
TGGCTCTGAAGAGCTTGTTCTTGCATGGACTTTGGGGGAAGGAGCATTTGTCCATGACATCCTCCCTGAAAACCTGTTCCCCCGCCCAGCAGATGGGAAACCTAGCTCTAACTGCTGGTGAGGCATCTGTCTATCTTGGTTTGTTAGTTCAAAGGCATAAAGCTGGAATGCCCCAAGAGTCTTTGTTTAATGCATTTATCTGGAGCATCTGTTCTAGTTTCTTCTTGCACACAAACATTTGATTAGTGCTAGTATTTTGTTTTGAGCAGCAATTTATTCATGTCCACACCACCTAGACAGATGATTGTGACTTTTATGTAAATATGCCATGCTACAGTTTTAGTGGTGGCAAACTTAAGGAACATGCACCACGGCAGACCAACTGTGCCACCGAAAGGTTTGCCTTCATTGATTGAGATATTCAATGTCTCATAGAGAGACATATATTAAATCCTTGGTCTCCTGGGTGACACTTTTGGGAGACTGTGGAACTTTTAGGAAGGAGGGGCAGTGGGTCATCAGGGATGACCTCCAGAGGGGCTGCAGGACCTCAGGCTCACCATCTCTCTGCTCTGAATCAAGGTGTCACCTTGGCTCCTGTGTTGCTGCCACAACATGCTGCCTTCACAAGAGGCCATGCCAATGGAGCCAGTGAAGCTTGGAGTTTTAAACTGTGAGCTAAACAAAACTTTTCTGTTTATATGATTAATTGCTTCTGGTGTTTCCATACTGTAAAGCAAAACTGACAAACGCACCCTACATACAAGGCCATACCCCTAGCCAGAGACTCATATTCACTGAGCCCATGTCCAACAACACCCATATAAGTGTACACATATTTTGTGTTGCCAAAGTATCTAATAGACAGCCTTGTAATAGTTTTGGCACCAACTCCAAATGAAATGGTATATCAGTTAACTGAAAATGAAATATAGTAATTAAAAAACATGCCCCTTCTCTTCACATGCATATATGTGCATGCATGTATTTCATACCTTTAGTATTATTTATAACGGTACTCAGTGGCCTCATAGCAAGTGCTCTTTCTTTCTGTTCTAATATTAATCATGCATCCCTCTCAGTGGAATGCAAGATTCATGAGGCAAGATTTTACTTATTTTATTTAGTTAGGATATCCTAGTTCTGGAGCAATGCTTAGCATACAGAAAGAGCTCTATGAGTAGTTTTTGGATGAGAGGGCGAATGTTCCACTAAGAAGCTCCAGCACTTAGGATATGACCTGGAATAGAGAAAATGCTCAAAAACACTTGCTGGAGGAATTAATGTATGCATAAATGATACAGGAAAAATGTTCCTGGTCTCTCATTGTATACAGATCTATATAGAAACTATATCCAACCCAAATTAAAAAGCTAGTAATAATGTTAGTGTGTACTGTTACCTGAAAGGGGGGGGGTGGATATTTAAGACTGAAACAGCAGTGACGGCAAAGACTTTCCACAGAAGAAAATTTCCAACCATTCTATGTTGAAGTAAAATAAAATGAAAATGATCAGACAGGAAGTAAACTCTTTCACTTATAAATGAAAAGTGGGAAGCAGTTGAAGAAGTAACTAGGACCTGGAAGTTAGTTGGGTGAAGATTTAGGGCAGACTTCTCAGTCCTTCCCATGAAACATTTCCTTTTATTCTCTTGGGCTGTGAACAGAAACTTGATACCAGAACTGGCTCTGAAATGATCCCTATCACTGCAGTGAACTGGCTGCAAACACTGCCACTTAGTCACAGGTGGTTCCCATTTCATTTACAAACAAAATTTGAAGGTTCCCTAAAGTGCGGTGAGAAGAGATGAGCTTTCAACAGATCTATGAATTGGACATCGCAAAGGAAAGGCTGGTTGATCCCTGAAAAAACTATGGAGGCTCAGCCCTCATCAAATGTGCCAGTCAAGTTTGAACTTTGAGAGCCCTGTGCTGCAATATGGTCGGGAAAGTAGGGGTGATAAGCAGTGTGAGCATGGTAGTTGGCCAATATTTTTTTTTTCTACTGCAGCAGTGACTTTAATTCCAATTGTCATGCTTTGGCATTGGGAGTATCCCACATGACTCATGGTAAATGAACTATTGCCTACAACTCAGGGATAATAAGGGCAAAGGCAACCTAGGGGACACAAGTCATCAACAGCATCGTCATCACATGTGCTGAGACAGGACAGATTTACCTCTGGCCCAGTGAAGGTCTACTAATGTCTTTCTTTAGAAAGTTTAACTTTTTGTGAAATTTTAAACTTTTGTACAGATCCACACTATTGTAGTTACAATTGAGATTGTTAAATACAAAGTCACAATAATTACTTTTGAATCTTTTCATAATTCTTAGAGAAATATTTTAATAATGGAGAAAAACAATATTCAGATAAGCAATAGAGTTTTCATTGCTTGCAAAAAGACTCCCATATAACCTTGATAACTGTTTCATTTGGTGTTTTTATTGTATTTCCTCACTTATATCTCTGGTTATAAACCTACTCTCAGACTTCTAAGATGATTTCTGAGCTTCGACTCAATGGATTTGTGATTTCTATGACAAAGCCTTCATATTTTAGATTCCACTGTTAACAATCAACAGTCAAGCCTCATTACTCTCAGTTATTTAAGAAAAATTAAAACTGTAAAGCCTATTTATTCTCTCTGCCCTTCAAAATAGTGTAGCTCACATAAATGTCCATCCAAAAATTTTAAATGAAAGTCATCTATTAACATTTTTATCGGTTTAATGGCATAATAATGTGAATATATTTAAAATGCAAAATTTGATGCATTTTGATTATATTCATATGCCCATTAAAGCACGGCCTCCAGTCATGGTACTGAATGCACCTGTCACCACAAGCATTTCTAAGTTCTCTCCATCCTCCTTCCCTCTCCTGCCCAGGAAAGCCCTGCCCACCATCCACTGGAGGTCAGGACACCTGTGCTAGTATTCTCTCTAACTGGAATCACTGAGAACCTGCTCTTCACTTCTAGGTTCGTTGAGCTCACTTAAGTGGAGATTCACTCACGTGGAAATCTTTTAGAAGACTCCTCTCTTAATAGGCAATTAGCTTGTTTCCAGATTTTGCTTATTACAAATAACCCTGTACGGATCTTGGGACATGGATTTTCACTTCTGCAGAGTAAATACCTATCATGTCAATGGACAGATCACATGAGAGGTGTCTACTACACTTTTTAAAAATGTTTCATTTTTTCAGCACCACCACAGATATGTGAGTTCATTACTGACCATTTTTCTACAATACATTAAGTTACTCTAATGGAAATTTGTGCTTTTAATTTTCATGTGTCTGGAGATTAATGATGTAAACCGTGGAGCGGGCCAGTGCTCACCTCCTGTCCCCATATCTTCTGTTATGACATAATTACTCAAGATGTTTGACCATGATTTTTACCGGGTAACTGGTTCACTTATGTTTAATTTCATGTTTGCTTAAACATTCAAAAAATTTGAGATATATGTACTGTTTTTCATTATACATTCAACCATCTCATAAAGAGATATACCATTATCTATAAAGCTATCACATCTATGTTCTCCACTTCTTGGGCAGATTTTATTTGTATCATTTTTGTCTAGTTGAAGGGCTTACTCATCACTTGTCCTTTCTACTGCAGGTCTGATGGCAACAAATGTTGAGATTTCACGTGTGGAGAAAATCTTTAGATTTAATTGGAACATCTCTTTTTTGTGGGTCTAGAATTTTGGAGATGACTCTTTTAGAAACTGTCTTTATGATCTCATCTGCTGATTCTAATATGTGCATCATGTGGGCAGATTTTGATACATCTCTTCATAAGAACCATATTTTCCATCTTTTTTGCATCTTGGCAATTGTCTACTTGATGCTAGATGTTAAAAATTATCATCTCTTAGTTGATATTTTTAATTCTTGTGAAGAAGACTGTGGAGCCTTATTATGTGATACATTACTCAGAAATTCCTCCATCCTTTTTGGTCTTGTTAAGATTTGTTATGTAGAACTAATTCTCTCTACTACCAAGGCAAGATTCTCATGTGCATTCTGCTCAATGTCCTTTGAATTATGGAGTTTTCATGGGACCAAGCACTGTGTGTGTGTGTGTGTGTGTGTGTGTGTGTGTGTGTGTGTGTGTGTGTGTTAGATTGTGACTGGTAGCCATGAATCCACCCAGTTTCTTTATGTAACACTTTCCTCACATATGTGTGATTAGTTACATAAAGGGGCCCCTTTGTAAACCTCTGGAGTTCAACCTCTGCACAGTGGTGCTCTGCTCTGCAAACTACAGCCCTACCAATCTCTGCAGACTCTCAGTTCTGCAACAGGAGCCCAGGAGGACCATGAGGATCTGTGCCAGGTCTCCTGGAAACAAGGACAAGAGTGCAGTCCAAGCAGTAAGCTGGGGTGAGGATCGGGTTTACAGCTTCAGTTTCTGTTTCCTAGGATCAAGGATACATGTAGTATACTCAATGGTGTACACACCATCATTTTTTAAAATTTTAATTTTCCACAATTTCATTCCTGCTATGACATCTTGACTGGAAATGGAAAAATCGTATTTTTATAATTTTATGGCAGCAAAATGCAATATCCACTTATATGTATTGGCCTCTGTATTCTTTTACGGTGATTTCATTTTACCTCATTTTATTTTCATTCCATTTGCATATTTGCAGTACTTGGGCTGCCATATGCAGTGATGACCGTTTGTCTTTGCTTTCCCCCATGAGTGCCCCAGCCAGTATGAGTGCCCCAGTGAGTATGGGCTCACTTCTCTACATCAAACAGTGTTCAGCCAGGAAGTTAAACACCCCGAAGCTATGTCTTTTCACAGTGAACAGCTTCTTCTCAATAACACAGACACCGGCATCATCTGGAAACAAACTCATGCCCCTAAGATCTACCTAGTAAACCATAAAAAGGCTCATAATTAATTGAAAATAATACTGTCATCTAAGAAAAAAAGAAAAAGAAAGAGAAGGGAAAAACAGTATCAGCTACTCAACATAAGGCACCTGGCTATTTAAAAATGATTTCTTTTCACAAATATTTTCCTGCTTTACAGTCCCTTTCCAGGGACTCAGAGAACAAATGCAGCTCCAAATGATTCAGTGTGGCTGGTGAGGTTCAGCTCTGCGCAGGTCTGAAGGCACTGCCTAACTTTTTTTCCTTGAACGTTTTCAACAAACTAGATAAAACACTGCAGTTGCAGATGAAGGAGGAGGGAGAATCCTTATGACATAATTTTCATTCCATCCTTTCCCCTTGTTCTCTCCCTCTTTCCCTTTTCCTTCATTGAAGAAAATATTTCTACATCTCCTCCTAGGTCCCAAGCATGGACACAAGTTCTTGAGATCAGCAGAGGAAAAACGAAAACTCACCTGGTACAGCTGACCATCTAGCAGGGTCGGAGATTTGATAAATGATCTATCTATCTATCTATCTATCTATCTATCTATCTATCTATCTATCTACCTATCTAGATAATTTTAGATTATGTGGACTGTAAAATTTAAGAAGCAAAGAGTTAGGAGTTTAAGGTCGGCACTGAGTGCACTTTAGTGCTGTTTTGTCTTGGCAGAGTGGTCCTAGAAAGTTTCCTTACGATGTAGTGTCTGCAGCAAGAGCTGGAAAGGGTAAGGAAGCAGGAATTATATATCTGGGCATGCAGGAAAGATGCCTCATGTGCTGGCACAGAGTTCAGAGACCAAGGTAATGAGGGAGAGGGAACCAGAGAGGGAGACTGGGAAATGAAGGCAGGATAGCTCAGGATTTGGAAAGGCAAAAGTGATTCTTTAGGGAAAAAAGATGTAAAAGACATGTGCTTAGGAAATTCAACTTTTTTTTCACTGCTTATAATTTCCACTTCTCATAAAATTTAAGAAAATCTAATTAAAAGATCTATACAAATCTTAAAACTTTTCTGTTTTCAAATCTGATGTTCTTCTAGATACAAACATTAAAATTTTGTTGAGGTCTACCATTATGGAGGAGTTAGCAAGAGAGAAAAAAAATGTGAAATCACAGTACTTCTTATACTTAGGTGATGGGGATTATGTAAAGACAAATATATTTTTATCTTTGTATAATAATGATTCTGTATTTTAGGATTAAAAACAATCAATCATTTCTCCTGCTGAAAAACACATGAACTTCTTTAAAAGCTTACAGTGCTACCTGACTTCTGTACTTCATTCTCTGTCCCAGAAGCAAAAAACATTGACAGTTTCCTGAGTATTTTTTGAGAAATAAGTTTCAGATATTAGGTTAAACTCTGTAAAACTGCCAAAAAATTAACAATTAATGATGCCATAAAATTAACACACAAGGTTACATGTGTCTCTTTTAAAATAGGAGAAAATTTTGTAGGTGCTTTTAACATTTTGCATGTGTATAGTTATTATATACCCATGAACAATTTTAATATAATTCCCAATCAGCATATATAGGCTTATATCACACTTTTCAATGCTAGTACACACTTCTGTCTTATAGATGCATTATAATTTAATTCCAATAGATGACATTTTAGATTATTTTCAAGTTTTTGTTATTTACAATAATGTTGCATCAAGCATCACTTCTAATGTTGCATTTGAGTAAATGGGTAGGATAAATTAGCAAGGGCACAGTGGCTGGGCTACTTTTCTCTGGTTATTAATAAATTTCTGTTGAAGAGATGCCAAATCCCACACATTTCCACCTCTGGGCAAACGTCTCGGCTTGTTGATGGAAAACGCATCTCTATTTGTTTTCATGTTCTATACCTGGAAAAGAAACATGTGTCTTTGTCATGTGTCTTTTGTCTTCACTCTTTCTTGTGCTCTTTTTGTTGTGTTTTCATTATTTCACATTGATTACACGGAGTAACAGGTCTCGTTGTGATATACTGATGCGTGTGTACAGCATGTGCTCATCTTTACATCTAGTGCCCCTCACCGTGGTCCCCTGTCAGTGTTCTTCTTCCTCTTCTCTGTGTCTCCCCTGCACTTTCATCTTTCTATCCCCGCAACATTCAAAAAATAAGAGAAAGTGGACTATTTCTGTTTCTGAGTCTGGCTTACTTCAGTCAGCATGATTTGCTCCAATTTCATTCATTTTCCTGCCAATGCCATCATTTCATACTTTATGACTGAATTATTATATAGGAACAGATATAGATACTGATACAGATTAGAGTCACAACATTTTCTTCACTCACTTCCCTTTAGATAAGTTTCTGCAACTTCACTGTTGCTAACTGTTCAGCAATAAGCACAAGCCTACAGATATCTCTATGTTATTCTAAATTCAACCTCAAGTACACATGGAGGAGTGGCATAACTGGGCCTGTGGTAGTTCTACTTTAGTTGAGAAAGCTCCACCCCAATTCCCATAGGGGCTGTATAAATTTACATTCTGACTAGCTGCATATGAGAGCTCCTTCTTTCTCACCAGTATTTACTTTGCTTTGTTTTGTTTTATCATATTCTCTGTAGCAGGCGTGATGGCTACAGTGAGATGAGTTTTCAGAGTGATTTGACTTATACAAACCCCATGGCTAAAAATCTTTAATCTTTTTTCACACACTTACTGCACAAGCAGATTTTTTGAAGCATCCAGTACACTTGCCCATTTAATGGTTGTTCTATTTGTTATTTTGCTATTTTTTCAGTTATTTATCAAGTACTTTTAAAATTCCTATTTGTTTACTGCTCATCTGACACTTTCTAAAGTTTATTTTTATGAATTAGGAAAACTAGCACGTTCTTAGTTTTTTTTTTTTTAAAGGAAGTTTACCCCAGGTTGTCCATTTTCTTTGATTTTGAATGTTTTCCTTTGACTCCAAAATATTATGCAAATATTTTCATCTAATTTAAGTTTATCATTTTATCTACATATTGTTTCTTTCCTTAGACATTCCTTCTTCAATATGCAAGTACATAGTTGATCTGGATTTCTCATTATATCCTTTCATCCTACTCTTTTTAACAGTTAAATCTTTGCTCCACTTTGAATTTATTCCATTAAATAAGAAGTATGGGTGCCTTTTATTTTAATGTAAACTATAAGGCAAATGAGCCTTTCTCAAACACACAGTACCAATTTAGACAACAAATTACTCTGACTCTCTTTATAATTGTTTATCTTTTTGAAAAATTCCAGAAGCTGTACCAATAATATATTTTTGTAGGTGGATGCACATAAGTAATCTTTTATTTATAGGTAACTTTCTATGTTCCTAGAAAGTCCAGTTACCTAAGAACTTTTCTTTCCATGTGGAGAAATTATTTCCCATAAGGCTGGCTTCAATATATAATTTATTAAATACTGCTTAAAGCATCTTTGGCTATCTCTTCACTAGGCTTTACAATTTTTGGAAAAGAAATTTTAGTTACCTCAGCAACAATAGAAAAAATGCATAAAGTTCAAAAAGTAAATCAATATATAATGAAAGAATTAATGATGGGAATATCTAATATCCATGTTTAATGAAATCGAGTCACTTATTTATCATTGGTGCTCAGTACACAGAAATAGAAGATGACTATGTGCGGATGTACACACAGCACTGGGTTCTCATGGCTGTGTCTAGGTGTCTCCCAAAACCTCATGCAGTCATAGGTGGGTTTTGCCAAGGTGACTGGATCTTGGGGGTGTACTGCTGAGATCAAGGATGCAGCGCTGGGAATGAGTCACCTGTGCTAGGATTAAAGGCATGCATACTACACACCAGAAGTGTAGCCTGGCTGAGACATGAGGGATTGAAAGAGTTGCCATGTTTGCAGCTGGTCCCTTGTAACTTGCTGCCTTGATGACTTCTGCCTGTACTTGCCATTAACTGTTTCTCCTGTACGATGCCCCTCTGTGGTGCCACCCACCACAGAAGCCAGTCAGCAAGGAACTGAAACCTCTTCAAACCAGGAGCCAGAAAAACCTTCCTTCTTTTACTTTGTGGTGTCTGGTGTCTTGCCCCAACAAGAATGCAATTATATATCTCATAATATATTATATATTCTTTTATATAAATATGAATGTATATATGTGTATTTACCATTGTTTTAAACCTTAAGCACAATTGGTTTTCTGAAGTGATTTTTTTTTTTAAGTAGTACACACTGATTGCTGTATGCTTGAAACACCTGCTAGCTCTGAATTCTTTTCAGCCCAGGTTCACTCAGCACCATATTCTTGCTCAGTTTATTGGGAAATGAAACTAGACTATATTCAGAAGCCTGTACACTGCACGGCCAGTGAGCAACACTCTTTATTTTCTAACGACTTGCACAGAGTTTTAACTACCTGCCCAAAAGCCTGCAATGCGAGATAAAATGTCTAAGAATAATAAAATGCATTTTAAATCCCCCCATTCAATAGAACTCCTTCAACTGTCTCTTAAAAGGGAAGGGAGTCATGTCCAACCTGTCACCATGATGTAATGTCACCTAAAGTCACATCCCGTGAAATCCCTGAAAAAATGATATTTGTAGTTCCACTTCCCAAGCCCCTCTCGTCTAAGTATTCAATGTGGCTTGCTTTCTAGTTGCGAGTTTTGGCAAATGCCCAGTAGAACTTAATCTCTGGCACTGCCTCCATTTTCCTGCTCTCTCTCTCTCTCTCTCTCTCTCTGTCTCTGTGTGTGTGTGTGTGTGTGTGTGTGTGTGTGGCACTGAATGTATAAAAGCAGAGGCTTCCAGTCTTATTTAGTTCTTGTGATTATATGTTGGGGCTTAAGGAAAACATGTTTGTCCAAACTGTGCAAATCTCTTATAGTTATAAAATGGCTCATCACCAATTTAAATATCTTTTATCAACATACACCCTCACCTCCCTGAGGTTCCACCCAGAGAAGTATCTCCCCCATAACTTCCGGTCTTTCCTTTTCCTTTAGGACTGGTTGCTTCAGTGCAGAATCTTTTTCCCTTCTCTGGACACTATGAATTAGATTCTCCCTGGAAATGACAGATCTTCACTCTTGTGGAGTGCGGGTGCTGGACTTCATTTTTCACTTGGGTCTTCATTCTTTGAGCCCTCCACAAACATTTAGAAATTAGTGCCATCTCTAAATGTATTTTTTTCATCTTGTGTTACTTCTGCATTTTTCACAGATTCACTTTGCTATCATTTGTAGACATTCACTCTTTGTTTCTCTCTAGCTGTGACCTATGATACCTTCAACTTCTCTCACCTCCATAATCTACTCCTGGAAATCTTAATAATCACAATGTCTTTCTGAAAGATCAATTAAACAAAAGTTCCAGCTTTCAGAAACAAGTTGTTATAATCACTACTAGCTGAGCTTTTGGTAAATACCACAAATTCTGATAACAAACTCAGTATATCAAGACTAATATTTTGCAAAACTTCTTATTCCCATTCTCCCTGTGTGTTTTGTGCTTTCCAAACCCCATAATGTGTCCAGCTTCATTCAGTTCTATATAATATCTACTCTTGCCTAGAAAAAAAGCAAAGGGCTATATTAGCTATTTACTACTTCAAAAATACTCCCAAACTAAGCAGCTGAACACATTTATTACCTTAGCCTTTTGGTAGCCACACACCTCAGGCGTAGCCCAGCTGAGTGGTTCTAGCTCATGATTTGCAGTCAGAATACTTCTAGGGCTGTAGTCATTCGAAGGCTCCACTGGGATGGAGGACAGAGGGCTTTTTCACGCTCAGAATTGGCTATTTTGGGCTGGTTAATCCCTTTTGCGAGGAACTCTCTTGTGCAATACAGGATGCTCAGCAGCAGCATTTCTACCCTCTACCACTAGATGACAGCACCATCTCCCATGAGCCAAAGGTCTGCTCCCAAAATGGCGCTCATCCCCAGTCTGTCCGCGAAGTGACTAGGTTCCATGCTGCTGCCCATGCAGAAGCCTCTGGACCTTTCCACGTGGGCTGTTTCATAGGAATCATAAAGTGTCCCCCTAGCATAGCAGCTAGCTTCTTCCCGACGGATGTGGAATTTCAGTCTTCAACGTTCAAAATATTTCCTTTCTTAAACATTAACTGCTGTCAAACTCTCAATAATGAGGGAAAGCAGAAGTATTAAGGACTTTCTGAAAATATTTTAAAAGTACCACAGGGCTCTGTAGGAAAAATATTTACTTATGCATAAAATGCTCTTGACCTCAGATCAGAGACAGGTATCTGGCTTGTCTTCCACTTCTTCTATGTTACTTTTCATATTGTGTTTTGAATTTAAAAAAAAAAAAAAACTCCCCATTATTTTTCTTTATGTTGATTTTTTTATTTTCTTCTTATTATGAAATATAAAAGTCTCTTTTTCATCTGAAGATCTTTAAAGTGCTATCACATGTTTATTTGCTATATCTACTTCATCTGAAAATTGTCTTTTCATTTCAGATGGCAACTTTTGAACTTGATTTTTTAATACGGGGGGGGGTCCCTGATTTTTTAAAGTTCTTTATATATTGTAGTTAGTAGTCTTTTGTCTCAGGAAGAGCTGATTTTTTTTTTCTCAAATTATAAGTTGTATTTTCACTCTGTTAGTGGTTTCTCTGGCTGTGCAGAAGCTTTTAATGAGATTCCAGTTACTGATTTGTGCTATTTCCTGCGCTACTGAGAGATGCAGATGAAAACAACAGTGAGATTTCATCTCATTCCAAAAAGAATGGCTGCTATCTAGAAATCAACCAACAACAAATGCTGGTGGGTGGCAGTGAGAGAAGAACCCTTTTCTGCTGTTAGTGGGAATGTAGACTTGTGCAGCTTCCATGGAAATCAGTATGGAAAAGTCCCAAAAAATTAGGATTAGAGGTCCCATTTGAACCCGCTGTTTTCATGCTGGGTATATTCACGAAAGAATTAAAAGCTTCATATCACAGTGACATATGTGCATTGATGCTTATAGCAGCTCAGTTGATGATAGATAAATCTTGGAAATAGCCCAAAAGCCCATCAAATGGTGACTGGACAAATAAGATGTGAGTTAAATGTTAGCCCTCAATACAAAAAAAACTAACTAATATTTCCTCCAGTTAAATATGATAAGCATTAGAAAAGAGTTTTTTCCAGTGTGTAAGCTTGAAATACATTTAAGAAAATGCATAAATCTAGATTGTGAGTGCATGGATGTCCCAACTTGGTCAAATCTCTGTAGATGTAGGTTTAATATTTTCTCTTTTTACAATAGCCTACTGAACCTTTCTTTCAAAAAAAAAAGTTAGCAATGATGATATGTTTATTTGTGCTACTTCTACATTACTAAATGGGCAAATTTATATCCAATTTTTTTGTCTCTGAAAGTGACATGTTATATAAATCTGTGTGGATGGATGGTCCAGCAATATGACTGATCTTCTGAAACTTACTCTGTCTTTGATATTCAAAGTCAGAATCACTGGAGATTTACTCAACTATGAAATACTTTTATGTCAAGGTTTGGGAGTTTTCTTTGTGACTATTTTTATCATCTGGTAAGAAAGAGACAAGTCCTTCATGCTGATATAGTAGAGGTCAGGTGAGGATTTTTGGTGTTGTTTAATTTTGTTTTTGTTGTGTTCTTAATGAGATGCTGTAAATTAAGAGGTGACATATTTAGTGTCAGGATATTTTAAAATAATTAATAGCACTGCAGGAGGAGCTGATTGCTGGAGGTATAACCAAGGGCCAATATCTTAGTTAATCAGTAGCTACCTGGGCAAATCCTTAAGTAAAGCTCTCATAGCCATTATAAAATAGGAAAGATCAGTAACAGAAAACACACATATTCATATATACAGGTACTCACCCGTGGCAAAGTTGAGTAAGTTCTTACTACCTTGGGAATTAGGTTGTGAAACTTAGTTGTTTGGGAGGCAGTACTCTTAGGGTGCACCCTGGCCTTACAGTTATCTGGACTGACCAAATAGAGTTAAATTCTTGCATTTAGCTGAGTCTTTGAACATTTTACAGGAGTGTAACTACAGATATATCTTTTCACTGCAAATGTTTACTGGGCAATGAGATCACCAGTGCGTTATTCTAGGAAAGTGTTTTTAGAATTACTAAATGAACAAACAGAAATCCCTCAGTAATGACCAATTCATCCAAACTCCTGTGCTACCAAGACTTGACAAAACTTTCCTATAGTTTCTAACAGCTTAAGGCTAGAAATTCAATCTTTTCTCTGCCCTTTGAGATGTAAATTTTCTACTACTGGAAACTAGTCTGGAGGACTGTGTAATATGTGAGGCTATTACTTGGAAATGCAAACATTGAAGGAGACAGCTTTTGCTCTCTCATCCATGTTGGACCATAAGGACCTACCTTCTAGGATATAATATTTAAACTTGTACCATTACTTCCAGAAGAAACAACGTAGATAAGCCCCCACCACACATACACAATTAAGGTTCCTCAATACACCTCAACAATAAAAAAAGTCTCATCTTTTGTTCTGGCCAAGTTGAGCTCAGTTTAAGAGACCCTCTTCCCCACTGTAGTAGTTACTATTAATTAAATTGGGTTAGTATCACTGTTTTAACCATCATCCATTTTTAATCTTCTCCTCTATGACTTATTATAATGGCATGCTACATCACTTTGCACGTTAGAAAAATTGGGGATATTTTATGATGTACTTTTGGGTGGAACATGACCCTGCATTGCTTGTGACAGTTTGATGGAGCTGAACTTCACATGACCCTGTAATTCCTAGAAGCTGGAAGATAGTGAAGGCTGAGAAATTTTCCAGCCTTTGCATTCCAAGAAGAGAGAAAGGGCAGAGTGTGATGATCCTTCTCTACATTCCTATATTATTTTCATACACTTTGCCAATGACTCCTTCATCTGCTTGAGTCCACAAACTCCCTGGTCCATTATGTTTTCAAAAATTGTTCAAAAGACATAATAGAGTCATGTCAGTGATCAGGTCAAGAGTAGCAGGGGAAGGAAGATGCAAGTAGCAGACATATCCAGATCCTTGCTGATACCTACTGGGCCCTTCTGTTTCTTCTGAAGGACAATTATTACTTTTTCATTTGGATGTGAAGTATCATTTGAATACAGTTTCAATATTTCCCTGCCTTCCTGAAATCAAATTGCTGACCATAAGCCCTGATTGTAAAAGATTTCTAGCTGCTCCCGAAATATGTTTCAACTGCATTTTGATGAAAGATGACAGCTTTTATCTCTAGTGCTAGAAATAACTGAAGGAGAAATGCTCATGAGACAGGAAAATATATCACATAAGAAGGGAATTTGGAGAACTAGAAAAGACTCTGAGGCAGGTATCCAAGCCATAACCCACCCATAATCACCAAGGACTGCAAATCCATAGCAGCCTTAGCAAAAGATACAACAAGGATTCGTGATACATTAACTTTCCAAGAGTCAATATTCACATATCATAGAAGTTTTGTCTTTGCATGAGTTTTTAAACTGGCAATCTGAAACTGAATAAAAGATAGAAGTATGTTTCTTTGGTTTACCATGGCTGAGGGCATAATGTTTGCACATTAAAAGATAACCTTGGAACAATTTTCAGTAAAGAAGATTAAAAAAAAAAAAAAAAAGGCCCTGGAATTCTTGAGCAATCTGACATGCACAGATTAAGAAACAAGAAGACTTCAGACAAAGACTTAGTGAAAAATAATGATTCTGACTAGGCCAAGGCAGTGTCCTGAGTAAGCAGTCCCATGCCCTTGACCTGGTATTTTGATCTAGTCCTCAGGTCAAATGATCTTTCACTTTGTGCAAGATTGCGGAAGAAGGGACAGGCCTTGAGAACATTTGAATTGTTGGGTAAATGTTGGCAAAAGCACATTGCTGAGCTCTTTCTAAAAGTACTCAGCATTCAATACTTTTGGTTTATTAGCTGTCTTTTTTGCCTTTTCTATTTCCAGTGCTAAGAAGAGAAAAACAAAGAGAGAAAGGAAGGAAAAAAAGGAAGGAAGGGAGGAAGAAAGGAAAGAAAGAGGGAGCAGGGAGAGAAGAAAGGAGGGAGGAAGGAAAGGCAGGAAGAAAGAAAGAAAAAGAGAGAGAGAGTAAGGAAATGTGGAAGGGAGGAGGGAAGACTAGCACATGGCAGAAAAATGGAAAATTTAGGTAGCCTTTGTCATTCATTACTTTGACAGATTCTCTCAAAATTTTAAATTAAATTATTTTGGATTGAGAAAAAAAATTTCATCTTGATCTCATCAGAGTCTATCAGAAAATAAAAACAAATAAAAAAATAAAAATGCGGTAAGGGTACACCTGTTCAAACATGGCTCCATCCCTGCTAGGGTCATGTGGGAAGGGTTCATGGGAAAACTGTACGTTGTTACAGCACATTTTTGTGTGACATCATGCCAGTGCTATGGGAGTTATTTTACAACTCTAAAGGGAAGATAATAGCAATTCCACACAATTCCTGTCCAGAGACAGACACAGGTTGCCCTGTACAAAAGAGTTTCTGCTGATGTTCCTCTCCCACTGTGATGGAAACCAAGTTTGCTTCCACTTGCAAGCATAGTGGAGTCTCACTCTTCTTTGAGCTGGCTGTAAGCTCTTACTGTGTTGTCAGGGAGGCTAGGTCAAAGGCCTGAACTATATCAGTTTGTTCACCTGCCCACCAACAATATAGGAAAAGCCCATGAAAATGAAAAAATGAATTTATTCACAATTTGGTCATATTAGCAAGGCAGCTTGTCTTCCCTCTCAAGCTCACAGAAGCACTCCAATGTACAAAAGGGTAGAGGAAAGGGGAAGGAAATATTTATACATAGATTTAGCTAGACTATCCCACTGGAGGAACCCAGGAAAGCCTTCCTGCTGCTAGGGCTGGAGTAGATCGGGGTTGGATTCTATTTTCAGCATAAAGAAGCTGGAGCAACAACTTATCTTAACAAGAAAATCTGGTATAATTTCCAAATTTTAAACATTCATTTTGACCTTTCATTTACAGGTGGTTAAAATCTTTAAAAAGATGAGAATCATGAATTAAGCTTTCGTTGAAAATTATCTCTAGCAGCGGAAAACCTCACTTAACCCACAGTAAAGGACGAAAGAAATAGTTTACCCTCAACAATAAAAGAAAAAAAAAACAGAGATATCAAGAGCAGCTTGGGAGTTGGGAAGTTTCCCGGTAGTTAAGCCTTCAGATCCCTAACACCCGCAGCTTTGCAGGCACAGAGGAAAGCCAGCAGAGGAAACCAGTTGCGAGGCCCAGGAAGCCTGAGACCGGAAGAGCGGAGAACTCTGAGAGGGGCGGAGCTGAGAACGTGGCTGCCGGAAGTGAGTGTAGGAATCACTGGATCTCATTTTACAGGCACAGCACTATCTCACCTAAGAACAATTTCTAAGTATTGAAATTTTCAGTGCTTATATTTCTAATTGCTTAATGAATGTTAACATATTTTTACAGATTTTTCAAGTAGTATTTACTGGAAGGACACACTCTGAAATTGCCTGATATTCCATAGTTGTTTTTCCCCTCTAGGGACTTCTTTCTTTTCTTTCTACCTTCAGTGTGTTCAACACACTGTATGTGGACCTTGTTAGTAACAGACTGCTGTGCCCTTCATCAGTGGTAATTCACAGCAATGAGCATTGTACCTCCATGATATACACATTTGTTGACACTCTTCTTTGTGGATGTTAACAGCTCTCATTTACCAACGTTGTTGTCTATTCAATCATTCGGGTTTTGTAATATGGTGATAGTCTAACTTCTCCACTGCTTTCTCATTTGCCAGCTGGAAAATATGGTTAAAACAACTCCTCTATCTATAATTTCATCCCCTCTTGGTAGAAGAGTTTTAAAAAATGATAACTAGGACCAAGAATTTAGCTCAGTGGTTCCAGCAACTGCTTTGCAAGCTCAAGATCAAGGGTTCCATCCTCAATAACCACATACAACATGTCAGGCGTGGAGACTCATGCCCACCCGCAATCAATACCACATACTACAATGCCAGGTGTGGTAGCTCATGCCTGAATCTCAGCACTCAGGAGGCAGAGGCAGGAGGATTGCTGTGGATTTCAGGCTAGCCTGGATACATAATGAACTCAAGGCCAGCCTGAACTACAAAACGAGACCATCTCAAAAAAAAAGAAAGAAAGAAAGAAAGAAAACTAAGAGAGAGATTCTATTTGCTAGATTTTTAAAGCAAGAAGTTGTTTCACCAGTATACTTTAGGGCTGAACAACTGGTTTTGTTTTCTTTTCAGTCCCTGTGAATTCTTGGATCTTCAAGGTGTTTGACAGGTTTTCAGATATTGAACTCATTGTCACTGTGAATGCTATAACTGCCCAATATTTGGCTATTTGGCTTTCCACTCTCTGGAGCTTTGACTCCAAAGTGAGTCCTGATTATTCTTGATGGCCTCAGTTTTCTTTTTTTCTGTTCTTAAAATGTTCCAGGCCACTTTTACACTCCTGATGTCTGTCTCTTCTATGCCATATGCACAAAGAATCATGCTTTCTTGTATGCCACTTTGGCTAGTGACAATTAGTTATTTTAAAACCATAAATAATATGAGAAGAGTCCCCTACTTCATATCTTTAAGCAAAAGTGAAACACACAAGACACTTCATAAAATACACTGCTGAGCATGTGAAGAAATACAGATACATATACAACACAGATACACACAAAGGCATATGGTTCACAGCATACGGCTGGAAGACCCAAGCTAAAACTTTATGGCACAAGCATAGATTTTATCTGAGTAGTTTAATGATTAGCAATGGTTTTTATATTTATAAGTTTCTATATTTTAAAATAAGCATACATTACTTCAAGGGGAAAAGTACTGAAAATTTAAAGAGCTCATTTTTTATAGTAAGAATTTACATTGTGACAAATAAAATTACTGGAGTAATTCTTGTTAAATCATGCGACCTGTCCTCCCCAGAAGAGTATACATGAATTAGTTAATATTTGTAAGGCACTTTAAAAATAATAGGTCTGTGTGGCACTATTCCATTTCGTTTATGACATATTAATAATGCATTTTATTTATCTAGCATTTGAAATGGAGCTTAATGAATTAATAAACATAATACACAATCGTGTTTAATGAAGACATTTGAAATGACTCATCTAAATGATTCTGTTATAATTTTATAGCAATAATTATATTTAACACTTTTATTGCATTTGTTCCTGGAAGTGTTTTGCAAACATGTAGTTAGTTAATACTTAATCCATCGATCTTTGGGTAAAGTGGGTACGAGGTGCCCTTGATATGTATCTATAACAGTGCTGTCTAGACACAAAGATAAACTAAAAATCCACTCTCATCTTGACCATGGAGAAAGCTGGCTATTATGTTACTCAGAGTTTAAGGTCAGGATAAGATACTGATGGGATTCCAAAATTGATCTGAAGACACATTCCCTTACAGCCCACCTTTTGACTTATTCTACACACAGGCATCCAGGTGGCCTCAGCGGTGACAGCTTTGTCTTAATAACGCATGTGTCATTAGGTGGGTAAAATGACTGAGTGTCTTTCACCAGTACCATGAAATTTTTACAGCTGAGACAAGTCTTATAGAACTGTGGGAAGCCTAGTGATTGAAATCTCAATACGAACATAACTTCTGTGGCTTTTAATGGAAATGTTAAAAAGCCCATAACTTCAGGCATTTTTGAGCAATTTCAATAAAAATTGGGAGAGACACATCCTCTGAGCATCCTTTCAGCAAACAGCCTCTTGGCTTAGTACTGTAAAGGCAGCTAGCCAGATGTGGGTGATGATGTGTAGATGGCTGTGGTGGTCTTGATAGCTCTGTCCTTTTCTCTGATTCTGATGATAAAACCTACCTGAAGATGATGATATTCACAGGCAGGGGTTTATGGAAGTGCCAAGGCTGTAAGGGCTCCCTGAAGAACCACATGTACCTCCTCTGCCAGGCAAGGACACAGTCAGAAAGCACACTGGGACAGAACTCCCGCTAGACTTCAAGTTATAAGAAATACACTTCTATGGTTTGCCTCCTGCTCATTGTTGTGGCACAAGAAAGGGTCCTGGGTAATAAACAGTACACTGTGCTCAGGTCTTTGTTACGGAGGTGACATTGGGTAGCAGATTATTCAATTTATACTTTTCATGTGAGGGCAACCAGGGAATATTTGCAAATACAAGAGTCTACATTGACAGGCTTACTAAGTTCACAGCTCTCTGGTAGACTTTTTATTATTTCAATTTCAGGAGCTCTGTAGAGTGTGACTAAGGCAGCTTGTGTCTCAGGTGTCTGGCAGGTGGGCACTCACAGCTGTGGGCGGGCACTAGCTGCTGCCATCCTTTGGGAGCACCAGCTGGGGCATTAGTCACATTCATTTCAGCCTTCAGGTCAAACTGGGCAAATGAGAGACTGTGTTAATAATAATTATGAGCACGCATTTAAAGCATAACCAAAATGTCTCCCAGAACACAGTGCAATATGTATTCTGTTTTTCCACAAGAGTGTTTATACTCAAAATAGAACCCAAGTCTGAAATTAAGTTCAGTCCAGGTGTAACTGGCTGAGATGAATTACACTCTCCAGTCTAAAAATAGAATATACATAGAGCAATTAATTTCACCTTTGAATACGCACAGAATGCGTGTCTGCTGTTGACCTTTAGAATCAACACCAGCAGCCTCAGCACCGAAGCATGTGTCACTCAAGAATGGTGATTGTGCAGGACTCTGTCCTGGGATTCAGCACTGCATCGTTTCTCCCTTTTGCCTCTAGTTTTGTAATTTTAAGACAACCTAAAACTTACAAGTAAGTTTCCAGTGTGGTACAATGAATTTTTTTTTCTCCTGAACTTTGCAAAAGTAAGTTGCTGGCTTGAGGCTCTGTTGCCCTCATAGATTTTAGAATGACTTTCTCACAAATAAGAACATTCTCCAACAGGACTGTAATAGGAGAACCACAGTGGGAAATGACCTTGGCGATGTTGCTAGCCTCTAACCCTCAGGCTCCACAAGTATGTCACGAGTCATCCAACAAATGTCCTTTGTTATCAAGAGACCAGAGGAAGAAAGAAGCATGTGCAGGTCGAGCACCGCATATTGTCTCTTTCACCCCCTCCAGTTCTGGGCACTGGCTCCGTCCTCCTTTGACTCCCATAACATTGACACTTTTGTAGATTTCAAGACATATCTGAGCTTCGAGTTGCCTGATGTCTACTCATGATTAGATTCATACTATGCATTACGGATATAGATGTGATTTTTATTCCTCTGGTCTCAAACAACATGACTTGTCTAATGATGCTCACACTGACTGGGTTAAAATGGTATGATGACAGGATTCTCCATGGTCAATCCATTGTTTCCCACTTTAATTGAGAGGAATTTATAAAAAACCTCCCTGGATAAATCTAAACTACAATGCGAGACCCTGTCTGAAAAAAAAAAAAAAAAACACGCTCCCCAAAACTATATAAATATGTTGTTCTTTCTCAGATATTTATCTTATCAACTGATACATTTATATCAGAATAGTTCAGTTTTTCCATACCTTTATCTCTGAGCATAACCCAATATAATTATTTACTACAATGCCTAATTTGTCCCAAATTGAGACCCTTTTAGCAGGTTTATGTGTCTTTTTAACACAGCCTCCTCATTTAAATGTCCTCATTTAAATGTCTTACTGTATATATTTGAGTATACAACATGGTGTTACAAAAGGGACATACATGCAAAAGGGTTACAGGGGTGAGACAAATGAACAAATCCATCATCTCACCTGTAATCCATCTTCCTCACAGCCTGTGAAAAGTGACACTGGGACCTGTAAGGCCCAGAGTATAGATCAGATCTTGACACTTGTTTCTCCAGTCAACCTAATTCTTTGTATCCCTTGATCTACATCTCATTTCTGGCCTCCTATCCTCCTCAACCATCTACTCTGCATGTCAAAAAACTATAAAGTAACAACGCTTGGTGATGGTATAGAGAAAAAAGAACATTTCTGGGTATGTAGGTTGGTGCACGCAGCATAAATAGCAGTACAACAATTCCTGCAGAAATTAAAAATACAACCCCACAGGACCTCATCATTCCTTTTGTAGGTGTATAGTTAAAGGAAATGAAATCGGTATAGCAGACACCAGTGTACCCTGTTGTCACAAGGTTCACAGCAGCTAATGTAATCTAACTTCGTGGTTGAGACAAAATTTGTAGACTGAAGTAAACTGATCCATATGCCCAGCATCTCTGCAGGCTGAGCGTGAGGATTTGGTTGCTGCTGCCTCGTCCTCCTTCCTCCATGGTGCCCTGCACAAGGTTTGTCCCCTGTTCCATCAAATGTGGCTTCTGACAGCATCAGGATAAGCAGCTCTCCACTCACCTTCTGTGTGCTGCGTAGACGGAGGACAAATGGCTGATGATGGGCATGCTGACTGGCAAGTGGAGGACTGTCCCTTACTGGTCCTTTCTCCAACACAAAGTGGACACAGTTCTGGCACAATTCCTGAGTGTATTCCTCTAAATAAATGATTTTCAAGTACTGTGGAAGGTGGGTATTGGTTCTTATAGGTCTATGATAAGGGATCTCAAACTATTGACATCTAAACATACTGACAAAGTCTATTTTAATTTTTGTATCTACTATCTGTATTATTACAAACATAGCATGCTTTTCTGAATCTTTTATGAACATCTAAAGATCATGAAAGGATTAATAAAAGGGCTCTGGTGTTTCTTTTTGTGTGTAATGCATGCAAACATACTAGCATAGTTATGCACACCGCATGTCTAAACACATGGGTTTATAAACTGTCCAACTTTGCCTTTGTACTAGCCAGAATGTGTGATGTACCTTAATCCCAGACACTGTGAGGATGGTGGTGAGAACTGCCCCAAGGTCAAAGCCAGCCTTGAACATGGTGAGCTTTTCTAAACTAACAACAAAAGTTGTTTTCTATTTCTTTCCTCCTCTTTAGTATAATACTGATTTAATTTGGTAGCCCAGGTGTCACCAGAATCACTCCAAAGCACCATTCCCCCAAAGAAAAAAATGCCCCCATCTTCACCTCAGACAGGGCTTATTCTTAAGTGATTTATACTTTGGAGGAGTTATCAGATTTCTAAGTGTTCAGATGATCCATATCTGTGGAGCCACCACCAATGTCTCGATCAATCAGATTTAAGGACTCATTTCTCTTGGAGTCCAAGTTCTGCTTACTAAGCCTTGTTCTACTACCAGTGATTTCATGGTTGGATCAGAATCCAGGCATGTTTGATGTGATCGGGTCTCTCCCTTCGGGAGAGTTTCCCCCTCAAAGTTTAGAGAACACCTAGGACAACCTCTCTGGCTGAGTTAGGCAGCTTTCCTTTGACAGAGCAGTCCATGATCAAGTGGGCTGGGCACACATAGGCCCCCAGTCTGCAGCTGGAAAGGCACAGCACATTTTGATGCAGTCAACTCCCCCCAACCCCCCGGCAGGCAACAGCCTTTAATTTAATAGCCACATCTTGTGGAAAGATGTACCAAGGGACTGTGGAAGTGTCTGGGGTGAGAGGTGTAGACGCTGGTCAGTGTGGAGTCCTTGTCTAGTGCAGGGAGGGCCCTGCAGGACCTGATCCAAGTCCCAGTGACTCAAATGACTGCTTCATGGAGCAGACTTAGCAAATGCTGGTGAGGAGCCCTGACCTTTGTACACCGAGAGGCCTGATGCTGGGACATCTGGTGTGGCTACACACAGCATCTGTGCCCTCTCTTCTCTCTCCCCTGACAGTGATGCACTGCACTGTGTTTGCTGGATTTTTCCAGGCTCTCAAGAATAGTACAACATTTGAGTTCTGAAGTGGGCTCCCCAGTGACCTATTGACCTACCACGTGCCGCACACTCAATATTACTTTCTAAGGGCTAATCTCACACTTTCCTTCTAATAGAGACTCAGTTTTGTTTACCATGGTGACAGCTCCAGTTCAGACCTGATAAATTATTATTTTGAAACAGCCTTGAAAAAACATTTTTGTTTTGTTTTGAGATAGGATCCTGCTGTGTAGTTCAGGCCTTACTCTCATTATGTCGCTCAGATTGGCTTCTGACTCCTGAGGAAGCAATCTTCCTGCCTCAGCATCCAATACTGAATCTTCTAGTGATTAGTGAGTACTGAGGTTAAAGCCACATGTTGCATCACACCAGTCCAGACCTGGGAACCCTATTCTCTGCCAGATATTTAATTTCCTAGGTGCTTTTACCACTAAGTATATTTATGTGACTAGTTTTAGAAAATTCACTCTACATTAAAGTTTGCTGGTGTATTCTCCCTAAGAGATGTACATTTTTACTTAAAATTTTTCCTTTCTTGTTTACGCATGATTGCAAAAGATGTGATGGTTAGAGCTATAGCAACTCTCTTGGGACCATGTATCAAAAAATCTGTGGATGATCAGAAGGAAAAGCTACTATAAGCCTGATATTGATAAGCCCCTGTGCCAAAGACCAGATCACCTACATCTAGATGTCTTAATACAGGTTCTCTTGCAACCAAAGACATTCCTAACTGATGCAAGTTAAATATAAACAAACTTCACAACAAGTTGCCAAGAATAAAAGTTGAATACATGTGTTCTTGTTCTAAGCCACAGTCACTAAGAAGAGATTAAACAAAATAAGTAACATCACAGTAAATAAATGAAAGCAAATCCTATATTAATTACTAGAAAACAACACAACAATGTCACATTATGCATTTTTTTTATTTGGAGAAAGTTCACCAGTCAGAAAAGAACCCACAGCAGAGAATGAAATATGATTACAAAGAAAATTCCTGCTAAGTCCAAAGAAGCTTCCTCTAATGGGATATTTAACTGATTTTCCAGCATTTTCTGGGATAGAAGGCATGGCATGAAGGAGGAGTAGAAATTGTAAGAAGCGCTCAAGCGGAAGGAAGTCATGGTGCTACAAATGCAAGGGCTCCTCACTACAGAGCAGCTGCCTGGAGAGAAGTCAGGCAATAGTCTCAGTAAACAGCCAAGTCCTAGGAAATGAGCCCGTCCAGGACTCACCTCCAGGGTTAAGTCAGCTCTCTCTCGCAACCATGTTAACCCTAGGGAGGGATTACAGACTTAAAGGGAGGATATTTATGGATCAGAAAAATGATATATTGATCAAGTGATGGACAGACAGATAGAACACGGTGTTGTCCAAGGGGCGGAATGGTATCAAGAGCTCAGCCTACGCCAAGGTGGGTTTTGGTAAATTTTGCTAAGTTTGAAGTAATTTTTTTTTTTTTTTTTGAGACAGTGTCTCACTTTGTAGTTCAGGCTGGCCCTGAGCTCAGCCTCAAACTCACATCACAACAAATCCTCCTGCCTCTGCCTCCCGAGTGCTGGGATTACAGGCATGAGCCACCATGCCTGGCACTGTGGTATGTGGTACTGAGTGCTGCTGGGCGTGAGTCTCCAACCTCAGTATGGTATGTGGGTGCCTGGGATTGAACTGGGGTCCTTGAGCTTGCAAGACAGGCGCTGGAACTACTGAGCTAAATCCCCAGCCCATGAAGTCACTTGTGAATAGAATGTAAAAGAAACCAACAGAAAAACAACCTGTGAAGAAAATTTAACCTTTCCAGGGCTGCGTGGAAGTATCCTGTTTAATAGAAATATACAGCTTAGAATTAAATGCTATTTCAATGTAGAAATGCACACTGGCTGTTTTAGAACTACAAATGAGGATGAGGAAGAGCGAAAGCCGAGGAAGAGCTAAACACACTTGTTTCAAACACCATCTCAAAGTCTGTATTAATTCCATCCTGAGCTGGCGATTGGAGTCAGCTCATATGCAGAAGGGTTTTGTCCAGAGGACACAGAGGACAAGGTGGGCCCCGGAGCTGGACAGGAGGCCGCTGGACTCCCACGGACACAGCGGCATCTGGATCTTCCAGAGAGCCTGCGGGGGAGTTTCTCATAGAGTTCTCGTCATCCGCCAGGATCCCCCCACACCTGCGTGCCTCGGGGTCCCTCACAGAGGGAACAGCGTTTTCTCCTAAGTGCTGCAGTCGCCTCTAAGGCCCTCTCTCCTTAGGGAGTTGGGAGGTTTAATTAGCAGCTTTCTGGGAAGCGTTCAATGTTCCTTCTCTCTCTGAGGGCACAGAGTAATGACTAATTCTCAGACCTTATGCAGGAGGGAAAGGCATAGTGACTAATACACTTTGCCTCAGAGTTTCTCAGACACTGCACATGTGAGGTGCTTATCTGAACCAAATTGGAAAACTCATTTCAACATTGTAAACAGAAATCTTGAATATATTCACACCCGCTGCTGCTATTTCAAGTATTGTAATTTAAAGATAAAAAAGCTCCGTGATGTAAAAAAAATATGAGATTTTTAAATAGCAAAAAGAAATGTTTCAACAGTAAAATAATGCAAAGCAAACCTCATTGTCCAACAGCAGGATGGGAGAGTAAGTTAGTCTATTTAAGGAACAAAATATATCTTTAAATTGTGTTTTTGGAAGCTTTATCATCATAAGAGATAGTCTGAATTCAAATGAAAATTAAATATAAAATTGACCATTAAAGCCACTTTCAACTACAGATTGTTATACTTAAAATAACTATTGGCAGGAAATTACCCCCAAAGTGAACAGCACCTACACAGGAGACCAACGGTGCTGCCAATCTGCTTTCTGCTTTTTGTCCTAGCTGAATTCTTTTTTATTTTATTTTTTTTTTAGGTTTTTTGAGACAGGGTCTCGCTTTGTGGTTCAGGTTGGCCCTGAGCTCAGCCTCAAACTCACATCACAATCCTCCTGCCTCTGCCTCCCGAGTGCTGGGATTACAGGCGTGAGCCACCACGCCCGGCACTGTGGTATGTGGCACTGGTTGCTGCTGGGTGTCAGTCTCCCCACCCAGTATTGTATGTGGTTACCAGGGATCGAACCCGGGTCCTTGCGCTTGCAAGACAGGCGCCGGAACCACTGAGCTAACTCCCCGGCCCCCTAGCTGAATTCTTTGTCAGGACTTTTCTCATAAGAAAAGAGCAAGAAGGAAGCAAAAAGAAAAAGGGAAAGAAGAAAAAGAAGCACATGAGTGAAACCTGCCCATCTTCTCTTAGTTCCAAAAGATTTCCACATTGCTATTATTTGTTAGGACTTCCTCATTATCCAGTGCTCTGACTTTTTACTTTTCTGTTCTTCCCACTTCCTGGCTGAATGGAGCTTTGGGGTTCAGATCTTGCTTCCCCGACATATACGGAGATAAGGTCCCCTGTGGTGGGCCTCAGGAAGGTCACCATTGCCCTGGAGCTACAGCCTGGGGGCTGCTGGAGCCTCCATCCCTCCTGCTGCCAGCACTGGTGCTCCAGTTGCATGGACTCTGATGTCGCTGCCCCAGAATCAAGGGGAATCCCATCCTCCACAGGGACATCTGCTCAGAGCTTTCATCCCTTTTCTCTTCACTCACAAAAGAGAGAAATTAGGTTGACTCCGCCTAGGAAACCCAGGCATTTTTGAGAAAGCCATTTTAGTTTGTCATCTGTCTCCACTGCTAAGTTTTTCTTTGAGGATTCCTTGAGCTCTACATGGCATTCTTTAGATGCAGATCCATCCCTACATCCCACGGTGTGATGGGACCCTCCTAGAAAGAAATCTTTCCAACACAGTTTTAGTTCCATTCTCCAATCTACACATGAGAGCCCTTTACAACATCCCTCCTGGGAACTGCCCAACTAACCTTCAACCAGCTGTTGCACATGTGTGTGGTTGAAGGCCACTACTTCATGAGGACCCTGGCTTGGGGACAGTTTGACTAGAAAGTTCTACCACAGCCAGAAAGGCACCTGACCCTCCCATCTTCTGATCATTGGTCACCAAAGGCCCCCGGTTTCCCTCTCCTTCTCACCAGCCAGACTGGCCTCTTTGTGTATGCAAATGGCAGCTACTGATAGAGTAGGAAAATTGCTTCTAGAACATGACAGTAAAAACCACTTATCTTACTCGATTTAATTTCAACCTTTAATTCCCTAAAATTAGAACAGAGCTTACTCGGGTCATAATTGGAATGCCACTCCCTTAAGGCTCCAGGGGAAGGCAGATACCTTCCCATCCCACACATGAGAGACAGTGGAGACATTTTCAGGGCTGGTGAGGCTTCAGAGTGCCTGTCAGGCTTTTCTCAGTTAGAGCAGCGCTGTCCGTATGCTTCCCCTGAGAGTTTTCCCAATTGTTTCTATGCTTTCTAAATGCTTTACCTTTCACTACGTATATTCTCCCCCAGTCTAGAAGATAGACGTTATCATCTTCATGTGAGAGGAAAAGCCTTTCAGAGATATTGGGCAGCTGACTCTCCAGGGAGGACTGAGGAGCCCCAGGGCCGCAGCTCAGAATTGCTCATCATTGCTTTAATATGAAACCATATCCATCTTTCTCGTTTCTCCTGCACAAAAGAAATCCTCCCTTCAGGGGCTGCTCCAGCCATGGAGTGCGTGTGCTGACGGCACATCTGAAGTCCCCCCGCAATTCTTGTTCTAGGAGGACAGAGGCGCTGGCTCCCAGGTGGCTGGACTGTCACCTCTGCATGCCGTGCACAGCGCACCAAGCACTGCAGAGTCACAGGGAGGTGGCACATGCAACTCCTTTCCCCTGCAGTGAAGTCAGTTTCTAAAGTTCTCCTGAATCTGGGTAGTGACACCACTGGAGGAGTGGGATGAAGCCCATGGATACCCTATACTACCTCAGTTTCTCCCGCACAACCACAAGCCTGTCTGTCTATCACAGTGCAGGTCCCTGGTGATGTTCAGAGTCAGCTTCCCCACTTGTTCAGCCCTGTCACTTCCTCCCCCAGGTTCTGGACTGTGACTGAAGCTCACATGAGAATCCCAGAATTCCTACCAGCAGGAGAGGAGCGAGGGTAACACACATCGACAGAACATAAAAGGTAAAGTCCCTTTAACATGCTAGTGATGTAAGTATTCACTATAGAAAATGGCCAAATGCAGTGCTGAATAAGTACAAAAATATACAATGAAACAGCTCCTAGTCCACGGCCAAGCAGTTTGTCAGACCTTGAGCCACAGGATCCTTAACTACATACAATAAAGAAAACTTCTTTTGGGAAGAGAACAATTCCATCCTTGAGCCTTGTCATAATTTTTCTATTAAAATTGTCCGGTTATATATTTTATGCAAGAGTCCATTAAGGAAATGTATTTGAATGCAAATTAGACTGAGAAAAGAACTGTCTAACTTTTGGGATTTAAATAATTGCTCCATATGCGTTTTTTGTCAAAATCAACAAATAAAAACAATGACTGTTTAATCATTAGCAGCCTATAAGTTACTACAAGGACTTCCCAGAGGCTGGACGATGATCCACAGAAGGACACAGTTCAGTCTACGAAGCAGGAGGAAAGACAAAGTGAGTGGGACCTGATCAGAAGACACATGGCCACGCTTTAGAGGACCAATTGATACCCCAGACCTACAACACAGTAGCAGAGTGAAGTCACCCAGACACATAACTAAGCTGGGAATCACACTTAGATGATGACAACAATCAGAAATCATGACTAATCATCGTCTTCAGCATCACTCATCGCACGTGTGATCTTCCTCACATTTGTGAGGTCAGGTAGTCAGTCAAGCATTCTTGCCCCGCCTGCCTTCATGCACAGAGGTCTCCCCACTGCATAGTGCAGTTTGCTGCTCAGAAATCACGACGACATTCTAACCCAATTCCACCATTTCATAGCTGGGATGTCAGGTAAGGCATACGTGTTGCTCTTTTCTCTCCTCGCCTAGAAAACAGGACATGGCAAGAACTCATCCCTCCCTCCTTGGGCTGCCATGAAAATTGCAGGAAACCAAGGAGGAATGTCCTCAGGACCCTGTTCCATGTGCATGTGTGATGTGTGCTGTTACAATGGCGCCATGCTGCTTTGTGGGGATATTGCAAGATTTCTTGAGTTAAGTGTTTGGGGCTCAAGTACCCTTTATAGAACTTAGAAGTGAGTTTTGGATTGTGATCTGAATAAGACCTAACAGAGGCAGGGGAGTAGAAGTACGTGGGCATTCCTGTGGTCTCTGTGTTAGCATAATTACATTAGTCCAGAGTCTGTGGGTCATTTTGTGGAAAAGGTAAAATGTGTGAACATTTTGGTACAAAGACTGAAAAAAATTATTTTTAGTGATCTCAATACACGATGAAGCTGGGACATCCAGACTCTAAGAATTTGTGTGTCATCTTTGCATGTTTCAAGTTATGCTGGGTTATTTCTGCAGCACATTACTTTTATTTATTTTTCTCTACAGCAAAATGATGTAATTTCTCCCTTGCCTTCTTTCACTGCTGTTGACTATATGCTGGAGAAATGCTAATTAAAACCACGTAATTTAAATGCCAAGTTTGGTCTGAAACAGAATCTTAGTAATTTTGAGAAATTACTACTGGGCATAGAGGTTGCAAAAGACATGCTCAATTAATCTATGTTTTGCTTAAAGTGATTTAAACGGAGAACTCAGATATTTTCAGCTTTCATACCCTGCACACTGCATTACAAAGGGGCAGAAGAGGGATACTGGCTGGTCACTCTCTGATGCAGGCCCAGCCTGGCTCCCCAGACAGTCCAGAGACCACTGGAACACCTCTCTTTAGGCATCTTTCTGGATTCGGCCAGGACCCGAGTCAGGGGCAGCTGTATTACACTGTAATCATCACAGAGTTGGACTACAGGAATTATCAATGTGATAAGAATAGCTAAAATTAACCTGTAAATACCCTCTGTCTTCCTCAAGGTGGTTAACATGAAACTAAATGCATAGGAAGATCACCTTTCTTTCCCTTTCAGCCCCGCCATCTTCCATCTTGTCTATCGCTGTTTGCGTCTGTCTGTCTGTCTCTCTACCTCTTTCTGCTCCCTGGTCCTCAGAAGGGTCCCCCTCTACTACACCTTTACTACAGCACCTCCCAAAAATCAGATCCGAGTAACTGGGAATCCTGAGCAGCAGATAAATACAAATCTTCCTTCATGTAAGTTTATTTACTTAGATTCAGTAGCACTTGAAAGTATAGAAAATGTTTCAGTTTTTAAAAATCATTACAGCCAAAGATACATTGCCTCCAAATTTCCCCCGAATACTCTCCATCCCTTGGAACACATTCTTGCCACCTCTGAGGCAGTTCTGGAAGATCTCTTTGCCTGCCTCCATGAGATGTGATCGAATGAGGCTGCTGTGTGACACTCAGCAGAACCTGTGGGTCATCTGCACCTCACATGGGCCTCCGCTTGGTTAGCTGAGCCCATCAGACAAGCACTGGCAGTGAGGCTGAGCAGAGCTACCCTCTCCAGGCTTCAGGGCGGCCAGAGGCCCCTCTGCAAACACTGGCACAGGTGGCCTTTGGTAAGCCTGGGACAGCAGGATACAGAGTCCAGTCTAGCCCATTCTGCACTGTGCTTGTCACTTGTCAGTGCACATGTGATGATCCACACTGTCTCTGTCTCCATGGCCCAGACAGGTCACGTGAGGATGTGGGAGACACCCAGACATGCTGTCCCCCTCCGCATCCCGGCTACTGTGACAGTGATGGGCCCTTTTACCATCTACACATACTGCGGTCTTATTAACCCACATACAATATGTTCCTGTCTTTAGTTTAGAAAAGCTTTTGACATTCACACATCTGCCACCAACTCAGATAAGATTGAGGAGAAACGTTTGGGTCAGTGGTGCATGAAATCTAATTGAATGGCTCAGAACTCTGCCATCTACATCTGCTGCCGTTGGAAAAGACCAAACAGATGGAAAACAAGGACAGAAGCTGAAATACTATCCATAAAGTGAAAAGAACAGGCCCTGTCCCCTGACAAGAAAGTCTGGAGTGTGGTATGGCTCAGTGGTGGGGCAGGTGCCCAGGTAAGGCCTCGGGTTCAAAGCTCAGCACCGTCTATGGAGGAAGGGCTCAGTGTCTTCGGACCATGCACTGCTTCCAAGGATGAGCTCTCATGGATTCTTAAATATGCATCTGTATGGATATCTATGAAGAGCATCGGGCTTTTGAATAAATCAATTTTTGTTCTACAAAACCTGTTTATGTATTGAACTGAACTTTGGATAATAGGGGCATTGTTCTCTGGTATAAATATTTATTCATGGACTGTGATAGATCTTTTTAATTAAAGCTCAGTGGAAAAGAGACCAGTAAATGGGCTGTCTTTCAAATATTGCAGAAGCCCCTGTTCCACTTACTACATGGAGAAAGGAAGTTGGGTGGGAGGTGCCCGGTTTCCTATCATTAAGAAGGTTTGTTAATGCTTTTTAAGTGGGGTCACTGGAGCCGAGTTGGGGACTGATCAAGAAGCAAACGAGCAGCCTATCTGGCAGCTCACGGTGCTCCGAGGGACCCATCATCTCGGACGCGTCTTCCATGGGACAGACTTTGAAGCCCTGAGCTGACTGGCCCAGTCACTCCTTGGTACATATTCCAGTTCAAATAAGCAATCACTAAATGGGGACATTTTATTTATCACCTTTCCTTGATATATAACAGACTAATATATTTTAATATATTAATAAGCATTTGAGATTCTCAAATGCTAAGCTGGGCCTAATATTTTATGAATTTGTCAAGCATTTTATTAGACACATTGCTCATAAAAAGAGAAAGTATCAACCTTGTGTATTATGATGATTGTAATACTAAAATTACATTAAATATTATATGTGATTAAGTTTATATATATGTGTGTATCTATCTGTTCACATATTTCACAATAGAAATCAGAGTAAATACAGATGTAATTATCTCTGGAATTATTATTATTAATAATAATAATAATTATTATTATTATTAATTTTTTGTGGTACCACTTGAGCTAAATCCCCAGGTCTTAGAATTGAATTTTTTTTTTTTTTTGAGACAGGGTCTCGCTTTGTAGTTCAGGCTGGCCCTGAGCTCAGCCTCAAACTCACATCACAGCAATCCTCCTGACTCTGCCTTCCGAGTGCTGGGATGACAGGCATGAGCCACCACGCCTGGCACTGTGGTATGTGGTACTGGTTGCTGCTGGGGTGAGTCTCCACGCCCAGTATTGTTATGTGGTTTGCTGGGGATCGAACCCGGGTCCTTGCGCTTGCAAGACAGGTGCCAGAACCACTGAGCTATATCCCTGGCCCCTAGAATTGAAATTTTTATAAAATTTTGATCTTTGTTTTTAAAACTCTGACTCTCTACATTTCAAAATGATAAATATTTGAATCTGCAATTCATTGTATCAGTTACATAAAAGTCTGAGATTACCGTGCATCAAGAGATACTGTGATGTAATTGTTCGTGATTAAAGATGGAAGTAATCAAATTTTGCCACCAGGGAAAAATGAGGCCAGTGAACAAAAGAATAAAAAATAGAAGTAAAGGAAAATTTGGTAGTAATTAGAATGAAATAGAGCAAAAAGCTTCTACCTTAAATAAAAATCTTTGTGGCTTTAAACAAGATGTTCACAGAAATGCAAAAAATAGGAAACACTCAAAGTGGGTAGTTTCTGTTTTTAATAAAATGTGTATATTTGCCTATTTCAAAAAATCAGACTATAATAAAGAAATCACCTGGCAAGCTTTTGTGGATTTCAGTCTTGGTTTGCAATAATGATGCAGAGGTGTGTGACCTTGCCCAGATATGCCTTTGATATGGCCAAACAGAACCTCAGAGCTGTTTTGCCAGGGAGGAGGGGTGGATGCTACTTCTGCTCCAAGTCTGTGGACGGTGGGCTTCTTTCTAAGGAATTCATGACAGAAACAATGAAAGCCGGCAGTGGAGGAGTCTGAGGGTCTTCCTGGGGCTCTGGGCAGCACCTGCAGTGTCTCATGTGGGCTCCTGGCTCTGGGAGAAGGATCTCAGGACCACTGGAGGGAACTGAACACAAATACCAAGGCTATGGGTGTGGGCTGATTCCTAGCTGGAGTTGGGACATCTGCCCTGTGTACATGACAAGTGAGTATCCAAAGTCATGAGCAGAAATTCTGGACAGACTTCTGTTTGCAAAGATAATCCTATTTTAGAAAGAGAAGTTTTATA
Source organism: Petromus typicus (assembly GCA_004026965.1). Classification (NCBI taxonomy): domain Eukaryota; kingdom Metazoa; phylum Chordata; class Mammalia; order Rodentia; family Petromuridae; genus Petromus; species Petromus typicus. The sequence continues at coordinate 3,521 of PVIR01010518.1, read as the reverse complement.
TTACATAATTCTGCCTCCTATTTTCCTTCCTGCTTCGCAAGACATGAGAGGTTCTTTGTGTCCCAGGTACCATGGACTTTGCAGGAGAACTCTGGGGAGGGGGTCCTTCTCTGTCTTGTCAAGCCCTGCAGCTGTCACTGATGTCTCTGACAATGCCTGACAGAGAGGAGAACACAAACTGAGGAGTGGATGGATGAATAACGACCAAGTGCAGTTATGAAAATCCTGGAAGCGAGACAGGGAACAGATGTGGTTAAGATTCCCCCTGGAGGTTGAGGAGGGTCCAGGACCTTGGATGTGGGAGAGCATGTCCAAGTGACCCTGGTTCACAACAGTCCACAGATGCATGACCTCTTACGATGTGGTAACAGAGAAGCAGACTGGGCTGAGATACCGGTTTGAATAGGGTACATGGCTATTGGAACCAAAACCCTAGAATGCTAAAGGACAATTCTGAAAATTTAAAAGAAGGAAACCCCAAAATGTCTGTTTTTCATTCCCTTCTTTCCTTGCTGATGGAGGGCAAAAAATAGTTATGGAATAACTAGATTCTCATTGACATCATCATTGGGATAATTGTCACTCTGAGTAAATAGTCATCCTGAGACACATAAAATTAAGAGTCTCAAATACAAGTCCTGATAGAGTTCATGGGATGGAAAGATAATATCAAAATAACTTGATAGTTTAGGTTTAACATATCAATAGTTTTGAAAAGGCAATCTGTGTTGGATATAGAGGAAAGAAAAATAAATCTGTTGTGTAAATAATTTTCTTTGGTTCCACTGCTGAAAAATATTCTGTAGATATCTTCCTCCAAATCCAAAGAAGTTAGATCCTTGGTCCATAAGAATCATGTTGTGTTTTTTTCAGAGGATTACAGTTTTTGTAGTAAGAAAAGAAATCTACCTCAAAGCCAGAATAAGATGCACCATCTTCATGTATTAAAAGTTTTGCATTTATGCCAAAGAATATAGCTAACTTCTCATTTTCATACTTGCTTTTCAAGTATTAAACTACATTTTAGTAAAAGAAAATTCTGGAAACAACAGAGTCCATACCTCCTTAAAAACAAGCACTGGAAAGGTGAACAGTATTTTTTTTTTCAGTTTTGGTCATTTTTGTCCTCTGTTGACCAGATGGGAAAGGAACTGAAATCTTCTAGGTTTTCTGTTGTATCCTGTGGTGAGATGTGGCTTGAGGTAGAAAAATCTACATTAATCCTTGGATTCTGCCTCTCTTACTTCTGTCTCAGGTTCTGAGAACACAAGACAGACATATGGACCTCCTGGGTGGAGGCAGCTTGGAGCCAGTCTTGGTTGGAGCAGCGACAGGAAATACAGACATCTGTGTCAGACGTGCTCGTGCCTGCAGCCTCGTGCTGCTCAGCAGCTGTGTGACCCGGGAAACAGAGCGGATTTTCCATCTTGTCACTGCGGAGACGGATCTGAAGAGAAGCTGCATCTCACGTCTTCCATGAGGAATAACAACATTCATATAACCTCAACCAATCGAAACTACTTCAGGTTAGATCAGTTTAATTTTATTGTCAGTGAGAGGAATTTTTAGTGACATTTCTGTCTTTTGGGAGATTCCTCATCTGTGTCTGGTCTTGGACAATACTAATAGCATAACTTACTCCCCAAGTACTGTTTCAAATGCAACTCTTCATTTATTCATCATAATTTTGCAAGTGAATGAAAGGAGAATGACTGAAGTTCAAAGAAACTGTCAGAGATACTGAGTTGGTCACTGTCAGAGCTGGGATTTTTCCAGATGTGGTTGTCTTATGGCCAACATGTGGTCTGTTCACTAAATGTTCACATGATGGCAGGTTGGTCATAAGGTGGGGGTGTTCAGATGAGGCACTCTTTTACATGAGATGAGTAGTTAAGTCACAAGGCCTTCATCTCATGCTGGAGGTGTGATGCCTACAGAGTGTGAGAGTCTCCTAGGAGTTAGGTAGTTTTTGAGAAAGCAGGTGGATAGGACTCGAGGCAGCATCTCTGCAACACAGCAAGCTTCCTTTCTACTTCACATAGCGTGCTACATTCAATGGAATGGAACCATCATGGGGCCCATGTACTTTGGATACTCCAGTCATGAGAATCTTGACTCAGATAACCTTTATAAATGAATGAACTTTATAAGTAACCCAGTCTCAATCATTTTGTTATAGCAACATGAAGCTGAGAAAGACAGCCTTCACCCTTGTTTCTTAAAGAGGAAGATGATCCAGGCCCATTGCCCCATTATGTCTGTGTTTTAATCCTCATTTCAAACAGCACAGCCATTAGATCAGATTAGAGGGCATCTCACAACCTCTCTGTGGCTTATTTATCTCTTTAAAGACCATCACTCAAAATAGTTGCTTACTGAGGTACTACAGTCTAGGGTATAGGTCCTCATCTAGGAATTTTAGGGAGTCAACTGATCCTACAAAGTTGGTCATCTGTGGGCAAGTAATCAATCCCAGGGAACCCAATTACAGAGAAAAATCTCTTCTATTCCCTCCATCCAGAAGCAGTACTGTTAAAGTCTGCACAAGGGCTGGGTTATAGGGAGGTGAGAGAGTGCTTGCATGGCATATGGTATGTTCAAGGTCCTGAGAGCTACAGTGCTGGAACAAGAAGTGACTCCACGCCGGACAGACTTCAGATATGTAAGTGGAATCTGTGATACTCCTCAAGGTAGTACATTGAGATTTCATCATTTAATGATGACTTTTTTATACTCACTATTCTATTAATGTCATGTAATTGTAACAGTAAAACTCTTTGAAAGTGGGATCTTAATGAATAATCACTATAGTATTTCATCATGTAAATATGATTTCACTAAACCATTTCTCCAAAATGTGGCATTAGAAGTTTTCAAATGTTAGATAGATGATTTCCTCTACTGGGTACAACTAATTATTATTTCTCTCTCTCTCTCTCTCTCTCTCTCTCTGTCTCTGTCTCTCTCTCTCTCTTTCTCTCTCGTTTGCTTCTCTGGGATGTTTGGTGACATCACACATATTCAAACAGAACAACACATACATTGTAATGCCTAATGAGGTGTCACCGTATGTCAATTTTAAATTTCTTCATTGGTTTAACTGAGGATAAATAGTGTGAAAGAGGTATAAAGGGCGGTGAGTATGTTCCTTCTTAAAACAATGAATACATTAAGTTGTTTATTTGAGCTTGCTCCGTTTTCTGGATGTAGGCCTTCAGTGCTATGAATTTTCCTCGTAGAACTGCCTTCATTGTGTCCCATAAATTTCTATATGTTGTGCTGGGGTTATCGTTTAGTTGTAAGAACTGCTCAATTTCTTCTTTAATTTCTTCTATGACCCATTGGTTGGTCAGCAGAATGTTGTTCAGTTTCCATGTGTTTGTGAAGATCCTGGGCTTTCCTTTGCTATTCAGCTCCAATTTCAGGGCACTATGGTCTGACAGTATACAAGGGATAACTTCAATCCCTTTATATTTGCTTAAATCTGTTCTATGAACGAGCACATGGTCTATTTTGGAGAA